>QTSX02007553.1:0-19434 GCA_014839935.2 Entomophthora muscae | reverse complement strand
AGGCACCAAATCAGGTGATGACTGGAAGTTAGGTGTGATGACGATAGCTGGAATAAGTGTACATCCAGACCCTCAACACCCACCAGGGGTCCAAAACCTACCCCCCAAACAGACAAAGTTCCCTGCTCGCTATTTCAGTCTTCACCCTACCACAGCCACAGTTCCTTGCTAGGTGAAGCACTATAGCCCAAAGCAGCCAATATCTTCTTCTGGGTGGAGGCAGCATCTGCCCCTGGTAGTCCTATGTTACCTACCAGGCAGGCCTTACTTGCCCTGGTAGACCATGTTACCTACTAGGCTCACCCTACTTACCCCTAGTAGCCCTATGTTACCTACTAGTTTACAGTGTCACCAGCTAACCACACATTGTCACTCTTGGCATACCGTCTTTATTTGAAGCCAAATCAACCTTGCCTGCAAAACAGCACACATGTGGATCACCACAGGCCCCATGCCAGGAAATCATGATGAGAAGAAATACATCATCACCGCTATAGATTTTGATCATTCTGGGGTTACTTTAGTATACCATAGCTGTAAGAATTAGTTTTTATATTAAAAGATTTTGTTACATTAAGATCTATTAGTTAAAAAAGTGTCAATTTCCAGTTGTCAATCAGGGAAAAAGCTGAATTCTCACTTTACTATAGTGTTGACTACCAGGGAGTTGGACACCAGGGAGTTAAACTTACCACAGTTTTCAATTTATCTGCTTCATGCAGCCTGCTCCACTTATTTTCTAAACAAGTGATTGTTTAGAACTCAAATTACCTTTCCCTTGTAATATGATTTGATAAATATATTCAATTATACTTGACCTGCGTCCTAAGTACTTATTAGTAAGCAATACATATAAATCATTGGTGGTTGTGTTGTGTGGATATTGTGGCACTGAAATAATAAGGATCAGATGATGACCTGCAAGGTCTAATTTTTGGCTTAAAAAAGCCAGAGCACCAACAAGGATTCACAATTATCTAAATAAAATTAATCTATTTCTATCTTTTTTAATTTATTTTTTGTTAGCGCAACATTCAATATAATATTCAGTGCATTATAATAAAATATATCCCTCATACCTATTAAAATTATTTTTACTTACCTTTTATACATACTCTTATATGTCTATAATATAATCAAATATCACATCATTATATATAAATAATAGTTGTTGAGTCCTACTAAAAACAAAATAAATAAAAATAAAAACAAATATAACCCAGAGCACCCATTTATCTGATTGGCTCAGAGGCCAGGGCTTTGGGGAGGAAGGATTCTGAGTGCTTGTAAAAAGCTGCCACCACATTGGGTGGCATTGCAAATTGACTGACCTCAAGAATGTTGAAGAGATCCTTGGTGTCCTGAGGGAGGCCTTGCTTCACCTTATTTTTGATCCACTCAAAGACCTCCTCAATTGTGTTAAAGAATGGAGAATATGGGGGGAGGAAGAGGAGTCTCATTGGACAGTCAGCCAGGCGATGGCTGGCCAAATGGCTATTTTTATTGGTGGGCAGGAACTCAGCCACAACCCAGATCCACTTTGTGGAGTCCAACATTATCCAACACAACAATGTTGGTTGTACTGCAGTAATTGATCTGGAGATATTCCTTGACAGTTTGGAGAAAATCAAGAAATGTCCTTCTGCTATGGGAACCCTTGATCATCTGATACTGGCCCAACCCGTGAGGACCAAGAAGCACTACCATGGAATAGGTCTGGGAACAGACAGCTGTACAATGGGCTACGCCGTCCTTGGACCCCTTCTCAACCCACCCATGTCTAGACCTGAGTGAGGAGAAAAACAACAATTTGTCAATGTAGAAGAACTGGACATTCCCAGTCTCCTTTAGTACCAGATATGTCTTGGCATAAATGTGTCAATCCTTGATGGTCTTCTCATTGTTTCTGTTGTACCGTGAAACTCCCAGTACTTTCCAGGAGAAGCCCAAATCAACCATTGTTTTGTAAACAAGGGCTTTAGAAACAGAAAGCCCAAGCTCTGTGAGAAGCATTGATTGGATAGCAAGTGAGTCCAGGTGGCAATCCTTGGTAACCCACTGTTTTATTGTGTCAATATGCACAGGCTGCAAGAGTTTGGGCTGCTGCTTAGCCTTGGAAAATTTTGAAATTTGCCTGGTGTTGCCATACTTGGTGTTGATGTTGGTCATGTATCTGGCTGTGACACCAAATTGGGATGCAATATCCCAAACTGCCATTCCCCTGTTCAAGCAGTTGAGGAGAGCTTCACGCTCACTATCCATCAACCAACGCCGGCCCTTGGCAGGTACCACAGCATCCTGGCTAGCAGGCTCAACACAGAGGATGGGTACCTTTGTGTAGAAGGTGGGATCATGTGTGGTTGCGCTGGTGCTGTCAATGGTGGCATATGATACAGGCGCAGATGGCTCCTTAGTGGTGGCCAATGGCTCATAGGAGGTGACAAAGACGCAGGGGCAGGAAGTAGCAACTATTGGATCAAGAGTGCGGGGCCGGGTGACAACTGGGTACATGGTGGAGGTGTATTAACCTCATTATTCCCAATGACCTTTGTATAGGAGACTTTGGTTGCAGGCCTTGAGAGTGGCTTCTGTCTAGGATTTAAGCTGGTTGTTCTGGCTTGAGATGCGGGAGGTGGTTGGCTGGCGCTGACACCTTGGGAGGCCTGTATGTTGGCATGACTCCCCTTGAATTGGGTTCTGGGTCTGTTCTTGGACCCTCTGGGATGCCCTTGTGGACAGGCTGCCCTGCAGGCTGGTGCAGGAGCTGGTTGGGAATGTGATTGACAGTCCATAAAATAAAATAAAATATATATTAGATTAAATATGCATTTATTTGGATTTATTGGTTTAGTTGGGAGTAGTTGTTTTCTCTTGATTTAGCCTTGAATAGTATCAGATTTTTTATATCCGTGATTTGAAGTGTATAATATTGTATCCTTTCCAGTTTTGGATGAATTTAAAGTTTAATCACTTTTTATGTCTAAACATGGTTGTTGAGATTGGATTTTTTATTTGATTTTAGTTGTGGTGGAGCTTCTTGATTTGGGTTGGTGTTTCTTAGTGTGCTTACTGTACATTAAATTTGGATTCCAGTTCCTGCAATTAATATCTGAGTTTACTAGTGCCATTCAAAAGTGATTTGAAATTTGGTTCATGGATTTGACAATCCTGCAATTTCCAAAAACATAGTGAACTTAATGAAAATGGTTGGTGGATTTGAATGCTTCAAAACTTATTCCAGCTAATTCATTTTGTCCATTGGAAATATGCAGTTCAACTTGAACTTTGCAAAGTGTCTATGAGTTTCTGCATTTTAAAAAAATCAAATAAATACACAAAAAAAAAATTTAATTAAAAAAGGCCATCCCACAAAAGTGATTCAAAATTTGGACCAAGGATTTGATAATCCTACATTTTTATGTTAAGGTTCTGAATTTACAGTACTAGAAAATGAAAAAAGAGCATTAAAAGTTTCAAAGAATAAATTTATTTGAAATACTTTATTTATTTTGTCTTTTTTATTTTTTATTGTTGAAAATAAAAAAATACACATGAAGAAACTTATAATTGGATTAAATTTACTAAAAATCAGTTGACAGAAAAATAATTGACAGAATATCTTCCTGCCCCAATATTTCATGGTATTGATGAAGTCCCAGAAAAGGGAAATGAAGGGCTTGCAGAAGTTAAGGGGCAGAAAATATTGGTCAAGGTGGATCTTTGGGACCACAGCCAGAGCTGCAACCTGCCATTTGATGTCTTCTGGTGCTGGTTGAATTTTGGCAAGTTTAGTTATATTGATAGGGTAAGTTTGCTTCAGTTTTTCTAACAATTCAGATTGACCGGTTATATCAGAACCAGCTGACTCCTAATGTGCATATCATATTTACCGTGGAAGGTTTGATTACATGTGGTTTTAAAAATTGTTGTACTATGCCTTCATGCTCACCTTAATAAAAATGTTAGTATTTGTTTTTATTTATTTTATTACCTTCTGTTATATCCTCTCCAGTTACCCCTTTTACAGGGAAAGCTTCACATGTCTTCTCAATTGCAGGTTGCTAGTTATCTTGTGTTGTTTTTTATTTATTTTTATTTTTTAATTGCTCGGTCATATCTGTATCTTTTTCCTATGCCTCTGCTTCTGCTGTTGCAAACCCCTGTGGCTTGAACTTCAGGTCTACAAGAATATCTTTCTGAACATTTAGGAACCTGTTTATAAGTTTTTATATTTTATTAGGTATCTTGTTTTTAACACCTTCATCATAAGTCTGTTTAATTTTTCACCTTCTAGCACCACCTCCTTAAGCTTGTTCTTCACCTTTTGATTACCTTCCTTAATCTTGGCCACCACCGCATCTAACTTATTGATCAGTGCTTCCAATTCTGTCATGTTCTTCTTGTGCTCCCCTGTCATGAATGTCATTTTGATTATAATATTAAACACAAGCCAAATACAAGAATTGAAGCCTAGTCCCCAGGAAATACAAGCCGCTATCCAAGAGGTCAAAAGGGCCAACTGCCCACATTTTTTTGGGCTCAAATATGAAGGATGTTTGATGAACCACCCTCTAAGCCAATAATTATTCCATAATAAAGAATTGGAAACAATCAAATGCACACCACAGAAGATTGAGACCTATGATGAGGTAGCTGCTTGCCAAAAGGAGGTTAAGACTGAACCCAGAACTAAACCTGTTAATGAATGCCCATCAACATTAGGCCCTAGCACCAAATCAATTATGTATTTGGCCAGGCCATGTGATACAGGGAATAAAGACAGAGAAATAGACTGTTGCCACTTCTATTTTCAGCACCAGCTAACCCCAAATTAGCCACTTGTGAAGCCTCCCCTAAATGCCAAAGTCCTATTGGAAGAATGCCTACATGCCTAAAGCCCACAAATTTTAAAGACACAAGTTTTAATAGTATAAAGACCCTGATATGATGACAATGGTAGCATTGTCATTCTGATAAAAAAGTTTAAATTAATCTTTGGTTCACATAAATTCTACAATATCTAGTTTTAGTATTTTACTATCTCCATTCCAGTCCCTCAGTGTAAAGGATTTCATCCCTTTCACAAAAAGAAAATCAAAATCCTTAATTTTTGAGACTATGGCCACAAACAAAGGATCAGAAAATGCATTATTAAATTCAGAAACAGAAGCCAACAACATCAATCAATTTTTAAACTCAAAGGGTTTGAAAATGTGTTCAAATTTGATTAACAAACACTTAATTAAAAGCAAAAACAAATGCAAAAGCAAGCGTAAAATTGAAAATAGCAATATAAATATTACTCTAAACAAGAGTTTAACGGTTTTAGAAAATGGTGACAACAACAATTGTTGCAACTGAGTTTCCAGACTTGCCTGCTAACATATCTTACAATACACAGGGGGTGTTCAATGAGCCGCCCCTTGACGTATCTAAGGTTATGGACTAATCTGATGCCAATATAAAATGGCAGGTACTTCATCCTAATTAGGAGCGCTACCAATTCAACTTGCTGATCCCTGCACAAGTTATTCCTTGGCTTTGAACCTTACATGGAGCTCCCCACTATGCCACCCCCTTGTGGCCCTGTGGCTTTCCCCATATGGTATATTAATACAATGTTCTACAATAAACAATACCTTATTCTTATTATTCTGTCCTTTCTATTGGACTGTTGTCTTCCCTAATTCAAATACTGAATCCTCATTGGTTCAGTTGTAACTGTGGTAGCAGCAGCAGGTTTACAACCTACTAAAACAAAAAATTCCCCCCAAGAAAGGACAGAGTATGGGCCGTATGGCTACTCCCCAACAAGAAGCTTTCCTGCCAATCCCAAGGGGTACGTCCCCAACAGATATGTCATCTATCAATACCAACTAGTCCTCACAAGCGTGTACAATTGGCTTTGCCTTGGGCAGAGTGATGCCTGTGTCATCCTGCCCCAGTCAGACCTGTCCCAATGCATGCTCAACCTTCAGCTAGAATCATTTGCTGGTGGCGCCAAAGGGGCTGACATTGCAGTTGGCTCCAGTCTACCAAAACTCGCCTCCATATCTGTCAGGTTCCTGTGCCCATGTGGGTTGCTACTGCGTCTGGTTGCCTCACGTGGCCTGCTGCTGTGTGGTGCACCAACTGGGCCAGTCAGGAACTTGACGTTACCTGGGCGGCATTCTGAGATGCTTCCAAGTCCCGCTACAGAAAAACCTTCTCCCCCATTGTTGTGGGTACTCCTCTTCTAGCAATCAAACAAACTGGTACCGTTCCTGAGTACCTTGCCGCCTGGCAACAAGCTCTTGCTGCTGCCCCCAAAGCTGTGACCAACAGAAATGCAATGCTACTCACCCTCATTGTCAATGAGTTAAAACCCCATATCTGCAAGTGGGTCCCCATAGGTTGCTGTACCTCCATTGATGATTGCTACAAGGCCATCATGGAGGATAACAACCAGGCCTCAATGGGCTTCCACCGTACCAGTGACGCTTCATCCTAATAAGGTAAAACACCTGGCAATGGCCACAATCAAGTGGGCTGCTGCCAGCCCTGTCAGAAGGATAATGGGACTAAACGCCCCCACAAGGGGAAGCTCCAGCTAGCACAGATTGAGGATCAGGGAAAAGCCTGGGGGATGTAGAAACAAGAGGACATACAGCCCCACCTGACCCATCCTCTCAATCCTTGCTTGCAAAGAACCCCTGTGACTACAATATTCATGAAGTTTAAACCCTGGACGTCTTCCAAGTCCATAGTGACAACCCTGTACTGCAAGCAAGTCACTCCAAAATAAAGTAACACACTTATCCTATCCCCTCTGTTTCCATGGGAACACACACAAGAAATTGGTAGCTACCATGGTTGACCACACTATGGTGGACCAGGCATTTGCCAACTCTCAGCAATTGGCTCAAGTGCCCAGAAAATTCAAGGCAGTACAAGTAGCTGACTCCTGCAGAGTTGCAATCACCTACAAGACAGTACCCTTCTCTGTGAGAATGGGGAATGTCCAGGTTAAGCTCTCTGGGCCAATCATGGCCGGGCTCAGCCACGACATAATTACTGGCCTTGAATGGCTTTGACACAACTGTCCCTACATTAACTGGGATACCTCTGTCATCACCCTCAATAGAAATGGGGTGGGGTTCCAGATCTACCCTGTGGAAATGAGCAAGTTACTCCATGATACCGTGTTTGTTAGAATAACAGAGACAGGCTTGTAAAATTTCAAGGGAGAGAAAATAGACTTTAATCAATGCTCAGTTGAAGTTATCTGTTCTGAACCATCTGTGGTCCCTTCCTTGACCTCCTCACCACCACTAAAGCTTGCTGCCCTCCTCAAGGAGTATCAGGACGTATTCAGTGAGACACTTGAACAACCACCTCCTCCCTGGGAGATTCAGCACGCTGTACAACTTCAAGGGTTGTTACCTAAAGCACAATAATTATACTGTCTTACACCAAAGGAAGATGAGACCCTCCGCCAACACCTTGTGGACATGCTTGATAAGGGCTTCATTTGCCCCTCACTCTCTCCATACAGGGCAGCTTTCTTCTTTGTAGCCAAGAAGGACATGTCCCTTTTCCTGGTCACAGACTACCGCGCCCTAAATAAGGTGAAAGTCAAGAACAAGTACCCCCTGCATCTTATTGACAACCTGTTTGATACACTTGCAGGTGTGAAGGTCTTTAGTAAGATCAATCTCACTGCGGGGTACAACCTGGTCTGCATTGCACCAGGGGATGAGGCAAAAACTGCCTTCTGGTCGCGCTACATGTTTTTTGAGTGTTGTTTTATGAACTTTGGAATGACCAATGCTCCTTCCACCTTTGCCATGTTGATGAACAAAGCATTTGAGGACCTGATTGGAAAATGTGTTGTTGTGTACCTTGATGACATTATTGTCTTCAGTCAAGATCAAACCACACACCTCCAACACCTCTGTGCTGTCCTTGACACCCTTTGGAAAAACCAGCTAAAAGTTAAACCTTCCAAGTGTGAGTTCCTCAAGTTGGAGCTGTTATTCTTTGGGCCCACCATCTCTGCCCAAGGGATAAAGCCCAGCCATGCCAAAATCAAATCAATCACCAGCATGCTGCCCCCCACTGATGTGGGCCAGGTGCAAACATTCTTAGGCATGGTTGCCTACGTGTGCAAGTTCATTCCCAATTGCAGGGAACTGATTGCCCCTCTCACTGAGCTCCTCAACACCAAACACCGCTTCCATTGGACCCCTGTCAGAGATTGAGCCTTCAAGATGTTGAAGCAAAGACTCACAACAGAGCCAGTGCAGCAGTTTCCCAACCAAAACCTCCAGTAAAAACTTGAGACTGACACCTCTGACAGGGCCATAGGGGGTATGTTAAGGGTAGAAACTGACAATGTCATATTTCTCCCTGTGGCATATGAGTCCAGGAAGCTTACTGGCTTGGAACAAGGCCATCCCATCCATGATAAGGAGTTGGCGGCAATTGTGCACTGCGTTGAGAAGTGGCGCTGTTACCTAGAAGGTGCTACCTTCCCACCCCGCGTTCTGATGGACCACAAGTCACTCCAGTACTTCAACACACAGTTCCACTTGACACGCCGCCAAGCAGGATGTGTTGAGCGTCTATCCCCTTACCAGTTGCACATTGAGTACAAAACTGGGAAGGAACTTGCACAGCTGACGCCCTTTCACAACTCTACGTAGTGTCCATCACTGGAGACAATGGCTTGGACCCCAATTGGCCAATGCTCTACCTCTGCCCTTGAGGCAACTTTCTACAAGGGCCTAAACTTGCTAACCATCTCCAATTTGAAGGACAACGTGATTCAGTTCACAACCAACACTGGTAACGCCTGCTATTGGGC
Organism: Entomophthora muscae; assembly: GCA_014839935.2. Taxonomy (NCBI): domain Eukaryota; kingdom Fungi; phylum Entomophthoromycota; class Entomophthoromycetes; order Entomophthorales; family Entomophthoraceae; genus Entomophthora; species Entomophthora muscae. Next base: position 10,589 of record QTSX02007553.1, on the reverse strand, counting down.
AGAGACAGGTGAAAAGACACCTTACATTCCCACCACGCAACAAGGTGACACAATATTGCATTACCACTGAACCCTGGGTCACATCAGAGGACGTAACCTCTTTGAGATCATGAAACAGAAGGTTTGGTGGCCGTGCAGGCGTCAAGACATCTTGGATCTCCTCAAAATGTGTATGCTGTGCAAGAAAAATACGTCCAAACCTGCGCCCCCAAGTCTGTCCTGCCCATCAAGGCCATGGAACCCTTTGAGCAGTGAGCCCTTGACATTGTGGGGCCACTCCCCAAAGACAGACTGGGAAAGAAGTACATTATCACTGCCATCAACTACTTCACTTGCCAGCCAGTGGCCAGGGCAGCAACTAACCACACCACTATCACCCGCTTTACTGGCAAGGAAATTATGGCCTGCTTTGGGCAACCCAAATGTCTCATCACAGATGGCAGCCCTGAACTTGTTGGACACGTCATGAAGGCATACTGTGCCAAGAACGCACTCCAACGTATTGTTACAACCCCCTACCATCCTCAAGCCAATGGACGCATAGAACAATTAAATAGCTTGCTGGTTCAACTGATTGCTAAGCTCTCACAAGAGCACCCCAACACCACATGGACTGAACACCTGCCTACTGCTCTACTTATCCTACAAGCAAGAATCAACAGGGGCACAGGTTCAGCCCCAGCGCTTTGGCCTTTGGGACACCTGACAGTCTGACAGGGGTTGAACAGGGAAAGCTACGGTCCAGGGTTCCCAACAAGCCTCCCCTAGTAACAACCCCATCCCTAGACTAATGGCGTGCCAAAGCCCAGGAAGTTGAACACAAGCAAATTGAGGGAGGGACAAGGCACCTCAAAGCTAGATACACCGTAGGTGACCCCGTCTACACCCACAATCCCAATTCTTCCAAGTTGGAGCCCAACCACCTTGGGCCCTTCAAGATAGCTGCAGTCTATGATAACCACACTTATCAACTTGAAGATGCCCAAGGAAACACCAAGAAGCTCCACCATAATTGCTTGCGCCCCAGCTGCACCATCCCCACACAAAGGTTGTTTGTGTGAACCTTCCCAGATTTTCTGCAGGCTCTGATCTTGGTGTCTGACAACAAGCAGGGGGGCAAGGGGGGTGTTGCAACCAAGTTTCCAGACTTGCCTGCTAACGTATCTTACAATACACAGGGGGCGCTTGATGAGCCGCCCCTTGGCGTATCTAAGGTTATGGACTAATCTGCTGGCAATATCAAATGGCAGGTGCTTCATCCTAATTAGGAGCGCTACCAATTCAACTTGCCAATCCCTGCACAATTTATTCCTTGGCTTTGAACCTTACATGGAACTTCCCACTATGTCACCCCCTTGTGGCACTGTGGTTTTCCCCATACGGTATATTAATACAATGTTCTACAATAAACAATACCTTATTCTTATTATTCTGTCCTTTCTATTGGACTGTTGTCTTCCCCAATTACAAATACTGAATCCTCATTGGTTCAGTTGCAACACAATTATGATGGAACAGTATTAAATATTGGCTCCAAAAAAGATAATACAGCCAATCAATCCAAGATTAAATGCAGAAACCAATCCAATTGGTTAATAAGGGATCCACAAAGCCAATCAAAGGAAGCACTCCAACCAAGCCAAATAATATCCTCACATCCAACTCCAGGAATCAACTCAGATCATAGAGCAATACAATACTGAAGTCTAAATGTAGGAACCCACCTCACTTCTTGCATTGCAGGCTGAAGCCTACTGAATTCCTGCAAGGCAATACTTCTCTGATTACTCTTGCAGGACCACCTGGTAACCACTATGCCCCTCTATCCATTTGAATTCAGTATTTAAGCTGATTAATTCCTTCTGAGCAAATTGCTCCAACAATTTTATTCCTCTCTACACTTCAATAAATCTATATTTTTAACTTCTAAAATTGATTAGTAGATAAATTAAGTCTCCTCCAACAACAACATATAGCTCATTCCCCTGGTTTGGGCTTTCTGTGTGTTAATTAGTCATGGCCAGGCAAACATGAACTTTGAAACTCCCAAATCCATACCTACAGATAAGACTGTAGACTTCATTTGGTACCGTTTTATTCCATACTGCCAACATGCCCCCTACGTTGAAACCGCATGCTTCCCTCCAATTATACATCCCAAGACCCCATGGCTGGTTTTGAAATATATCAGTGTCTACTACTTTTTAAACCACTTTACTCCCTTTCTGGGAAAGATTTCAATTAATTGGTCACCTTTTATATATTCTAATGATAGTAATTCCAGTAGGTTCCACTCTGGTTAAGTTTAACCTGGGAGCTCTTCTCCATTAAATAGGAGAAAGGCTCCCTAATGAGTAGATCCCTGACACTCAGGCACACAGGCCCCCATCACTCCTACTGTTGACCTCACAAGCCGCTTGCCTGTGTTATTCTGCTCACTTAGAGCACTATTTGGACCAGTAAATTTCACCAAGTACTCTCCAAACCCAGCCTATTCAGAGTTTACCCTGGAAAATATACTTCTCTCTGATCCCTTGGCAAGAACTCAAGTCACATAAACAATTGGCCATGAAGGAATGTGGTAAAAGTCCTGCCCAAACTATTCCGCAATAAGTACACCTATCTGTCTGCTAAACTGATGCCAATGATACCTCCTCCAACCCCACAGTCCAACTGCCCATAATAATTTGCCAACACTAACAACACCACTTCCACCCAGATGTTTGGAGTACTCTACATTAATCTTATAGGCTTTGTGGATTCCATGGTGCCCAACTCCATCCCTTGGTCTTTTCTTGGTTGATCCCTATCCTATGTTACCAAGTTGGCTCCCATCCTATGGTGGGCATCACCCTCTGTCCTGGCAGCCCCTCTGCCTAGGTCAAACAGTGTTTCTACTAACAAAAGATATCCTGGAATCTTCCCAGCCCCTTTTATATCAATAAAGACCATTGTGGGGCTCCTGTCCACCAGTCCCCAAAGTGTGTCCTGGATTGTAGCCAGGGACTGGCTGGAAGGGATTGTCATTCTCTAGTAAGGGAAAATGTATCTCAGAAATATGTATAGGAGTCAAAATGGTCTTTTATCTACTCTCAGAAGGAAGACCCCCTTAGAAACCTTCTGGTTTATGGCCCAGGCGTCAAGGAAACAATATGAATTTGCCAATACTGGAGTCCTCCAACAATATCTTGGACTCCTTGTACTTGGTCTTGGACTTCTTCACCTTAGTCTTGGACTTCTGCTCCTTAGACTAGGACTCTTGCTCCTTAAACTTGGACTCCAGCACCTTAGAATTAGACTTCTGTGCCGCACTTAGGATCCAGCTCCTTATTCTTGGGCTCTTGCTCCAATATCTTGGGCTTCATCTCTCTGTATATCTTTAGTGGCCTTGGTATTCCACTTGTATCAGTCCAATTAAGCTCCTGCTGGTGATCAAAAGGCTTCCAAAAACCTCTTGGCAGAAACTCAAAAGGCCTCAGAAAGGCCCTGTCAAAGACCCAGAAAGACCTCCAAAAAGACCCCGCAACTTTCCAGCCAGCCACCTTCTTATAGTGTTTTTTCCCAACAGTTCTGCTGTCAAAATGGCTTTCTGCAGAAGCTTAAACCATTGCCGCTCACTTTTTCCCTATAATAACTTAAGCTTATATACTTAATTTCTCAAAAGCTTAAAGTATTAATCCACTATTTCCTTGCTTATACTTTAAGCTTTTGGCTTCCAACCAATCTTTTTCATCAGGAAACCTGCCATAACTCACCCAATGAATGCAGAGCGCAAAACTGAACCATTTCTGAAGTTCCACCGCAATCCAACTAGAAAAAAATTTCCACTGCTCAAACCGCTCAAATTGACAACTCTTTGTGCACCAAATTGTTAACCAGTACATTATTCCGCACCAGTCTTCCCTGCATTCAACCTGAACCAATTTAAATAGCAGAATACTATTTAAATTGTTCTTTTTGAATTTCTTCAATGTTTTTCCCATATATTTACAAATATTGTAAAATCCAAGGAAAACATCCCATCAAAACAACTGTGTATCCAGCTCTCATATCAACATAACTTCATCTATCCTAGGAACTTAATAAAAAAAATCTTACTCACACTTTTGTCCACATTACTTCTTGAGTTTACTACTAAACCAAGGCAAAACATTCTACATTTTCCCACTTCAACAAATCAATTCATCAAAATCTTGGCTCATTCTCCAGACCACCAGTTCTTCATCATCTTATGATCCTTCAGCCAGCTCATTTCAGTCTCCAACAGCTCAGACCAGTCCTACAGCTACTTCTTCAACAGAAGTCATTAAACTTCCACTTGGCCAACATAAGCCCCGCCTGCAAACCACCAAACATGTGGACTGTCACAACCATCCTCAAAAATAAATTTTATATTTTGGATTTAATAAGACTGAATAAATATATCATTAATTATAACTATGAAATTTTTATTAACTTTGAGTATATAATATTAAATTGATATTAATATTCCATATAGTGTTTGTATATATCAGGATTGACAATTCTTTTCCCCTTGAACCCCAGGCCCAAGGGCGGGATTCAAACCCTGACCCTGAATCTCTGTGGGCTGCTGGCCCTGAGGACCAAGGAGCTGCCTGCCTGTGTTTTCCTGGGATCAAGCCCCGCAAGCTGAAGCCAATAATGATGGCCCAAATGATGAAGCAAGCCAAACCAAAGGAATCATTGCATCAAATGAGGGAGCAATCAAGGCACCTAATGGAGGCAACAAAATTCCAACCATTAGCTTCATGAGCTTGAAGTCTACACTAGTGGCCAATCAAGAGCCATCCCCAGAAGAAAGCACGGGCCTGCGGCCCAACCCCACAACCACAACCCTAGAGCAAGATAATCAAGTAGCCAATTCAAGATTTTTGACCAATGAAAGAACTCCCAGCCCAGGTGCCATTTTTCCGCCTTTGAACCCAAGCACCCAGATCCCTGGGCCCACTTTTCCCAATGCCCTGATAAACCTCCATGTAAAATATTAATTTTGGAGGTGGGGTGCTATATATACCAATGGACCCCACACTCCAAACTTATTGCCATTTTTGAATAAAGGTTATTTTATTTTGGCTTCCACAGTTGTTGACTTATTTTATCTTTGCCATCTATCAATTCAGTACAAGATCACCTAGCCCTTCCATCTGCAGATTCCTGTCCACTTCATGGAGCATCCTCTAAAACCCAAGGATAAGGAATACACCCCAGAAAAGATCCTTAAACTAGATCCTTTAGCCCTCATAAAATCAGCAGTTAGATACAACTGTCAAGGGCCTTGGATTTTATCATCACCTAAATTGTTTAGAGGCAAGTTCAACTACCTGCCTGCCTATAAACTTGATATAAAACCACCTGTGACCCCCAAGCCAATGCCCCTCTCCTCATCTGACCTTCCAACCGGCCACTCTAGTAAGCTGTTTGGGATTGTGTATATCATCCTCACAGGGGTGATTGAAACTATAATCCTGGCTGCAGGCCCATGGTCCTGGGTGTGGAAGTCCTTCTCCTACCTATTTAAGTTAGCTCCTCTCTTGTGGTGGGCTCTTCCTGCAAAAGACTTGGCCCATGTAATCCTGGAAAATGACCTTCCAGCCACCCAAGCTTGGATCCCTGACAGTATATATAAACCCACTCTTGGTATTCTAAATGACATGCTTTGTCACAGTACAACATAATTTATTCTTCTTTTAGTACAGTAGTTTTCAATCCTGTTGAGATAAATGTAAAATCTCAGCTTAAAAACGTATACAACTCAGTCTAAAAATGAAATAAAAATTAAGGAATTTATATTAAATTACAATAGATTTGGATCCATTTTGATTTTGTTTTTAGACTGAGTTGTATTTGTTTTTAGATTGAGATTTTTCATTTATCTTAACAGGTTGAAAAACTGTATATTAATTATATTCAGGAATAAAAATATATTAAAATTTTTAATCACTTTCAGGGATTATATTTAAGCCGTATATTTCAGAACAGGTATATGTGATGAAATGAATTATTTGTTTATTAGACTAATTTTTGTACATTTGTATATTATAACTTCAATCTTTGTGTAGCGCTACAATCAAGTAAATTAAGCCTGTTGGCAAAAAAACTGTCTGTGTTTGCCAATTGGCACAACAGCTTGTGATCAAACTAGCACCTAATTACTGGCTTCTCTGGTGCTAGATTAATCACAAGTTGAAGTGCCAATTGACAAACACAGATAGTTTTTTGTCAACAGGCTTAATTTACTAAGTTAAACTGGGCGCAATAACAGAGATGTGTCTTGTCTAAGCCAATAATCAAGGATAACACAAAAATTAATTCGGATTCTAATTGGCTGGACATTTGTGCTTGTATTCTCTTAAATTCACTTGATTGTAGCAAAACACAAATATTAGATTTATAATAAAATAAATAAATAGTATATTTAAATATTAAATCATTTTTTATTAAAATTGTGTCTTAATTAAAATCAATAATTACTATAATTAAAATTTAATATAATATCACATCAAAAAAACCTAAAAGTTGAAGCAATATGTATTTTATAATTAAAAATGGTTTAGAGGACAAGGTTTAATTGGCAAAATGTGGGAGTGGAGGGGGAAAACTAGTTGGCAGGCTGGGTTGTGGGGGAGAACTGGATTGGTGGGGTTGGGCTTTAGTTGACTAGGAGGGCTGTCTGGGGACTGGGGCAATGATTGTTATCAGAGGTGTGTTTTTGTCATGGCTGGCTTGGAGAAATTGATGATGCATGACATCATACTTACTTTTGGGGAGCAAAGTGATTATCTTATATGCTGGGGACTCAAAAGAAGGCAGCTATATATTCTTTGATTATTGGCTACTGACATGAGCGTTCAGGGCCAGCTTAGTGAACATATCAGCAATCTTCTGAAAGGGGAAAGAACAGGTGGTCTTGGGCAGCAAGAACCACCTGGTTGAGAGTTGTGAGGTTATGCTCTCTGATTGTGTTCCCAATTTTGAAGAACAACACATCTACAAGGTGTATATCAGCATAGCTAGAAGGGAAATTTGGGAAGCTGTGGCTACCTGCTCAGATCTTCTCTTCAGCCACTTCAGCACGTTCCATTTGATGGCTCATAAAAATTCTGAATTTGGAATTGCCTAAGCTTCATATAGCAAGCAGGTCCAATAGGGATTTTCTGTACATATATCCAATTGTGTAACTGGATGTGGTTTTTTAAAATACATTTCCTTTGGGGGAAGCTTCTAAGCTTGCACCAATGGATGTTCCCTGCTTTTATTTATTTTTACCCTTTGGGGTGTTCTTTTTCCATAAAGTCTCATAATCTTGGACATGTAATACCAATTTATAATAGGATATAAATATGAGATTGTCCAAAATGATAGACAGGCAGCAGGTAATGGTGGCAACAATTAATGGGTTGTGTGGCCAATCATAGTTTAAATATTATTTATCACCCAGCTGATTAGCTAGAAAAAGAACATTAAAACCAAGCCCATACATCCAGAGCTGTGCAGTGCAGCAGGCAATAAATATGTCATGGAGCCCAAGTAGGCAATAGACCTCAGTCATTCAGAGTTAAGGGTCACGCTGGAGTAGAGAAAGCATGATAGGATATGCTTCCTTGATCTGGTAGTTGACCTGCTTCTTTGGCTTCTTGGTCAGCTTTGCACCGCCTCTCTTCAATAGGGCTCAGAATTCATGTCTTAACACTGTTTTGGTGAATTGTAGGTGGGTGGCAATTTTTGCAAATGCCATGCCACTTTTTTGAGGCTCATTATCTCTTCAATGATCTTATTGGTTACTAGTTGTTGTTTATGGGGCCTTCTGGGAATACTGGTACCCAGATTAGGCAGGGCTTGCTCTGATTGGCCCAAATTGTCAAGCAATGGTTGAATTGGGTTAGATGGGGCCACTATTGCCCAGTCTCCAAAGTGTAGCACAGGCTTGGGTTGACCTGGTCTTGGGGTTCAGCATATTGGCTGTTTGAAAAGCAACCAGTGTTGGGCTGGGTGACACATACAACTTGGCCTCCTCATGACTTGAGTTTAATTGGGTATAGATGGGGGCCATGGCAGTTGCGCCCCATTGATCAGCATCCTGAGCTTGGAGTTGCTTCCGGCACTACACATCAACAACATCAAAGTTATCTTCACTTTTAAAAACTATTTTAAACAAAAAAAGGCAATTTGGAATTTTAAGAACAGAAAAGCAAAGTGTTTCCAGAGTATTGATTTTATCAATGTGTGTGGTCCTATTTATGACATTCTCTCAGACATAAATGATCCTATTTAAAAGCATTTACATTAAATATAATGCTGGAGTTCCCTGAATAAATTTTGGTGGCTTCACTTATGAAATCCACTATTTCAATTCAAGTCCCAAAAATAATCAACATTTTCAAAAAAATGAGTTGTTTTGGTTTGAACTTATCATTTTTGTGACTAAACCTCATTTTTTTCTCTGTTTGTACAGTAGTTTTAAAAGCTATGGCAACAATCAAAAATACCTCAGATTCAAATGAAATGATTTCAGATTTAAGCAAATTTTAACTATTAAGTTAAAATATACACTCTGTTAACAGGTATTTTTGGCGTTAATGGGCAAAATGGGTCAACACAGCAAAGAAGTGCTCACGCATCAAGCAAGACTATTCAACATACTATCCAAAATACATTGATTCACAAACAAAATAATGTGAGTTGACTTTCAGTGTACATATGTTTACTATGTGAATTGGTGACAAAATACACCCAAGCGCAGTGAGTCAAAACTCAACCCAAAACCAAAACACAATAGCAACTCACTATATAAACAAAACCAATCAAATGTTGTGTGCAATGGATTGTAATCAAGAATGATCCCAAGGTATCTAAAATAAGACACACAATCTGAGACATAAATTTTAAAATATTGTGTTAGGTGCTTAACTTGGCGTAAAATCTGGTAAAATGGGTGAAAATATTTTGGGTATTCTAAAATGAGCGTGGTAAAACCAAAAACAACTAATTAAGAAATAAAAAAATCTATAATTGGGATATTGGGTGGGTAAAACTCTAATTAAGTATCCATATTCAGATAAAAAGCAAAAATTAAAAATCATTGTATATCTTAATTAAGTTTTATTTAGTATTTTATTAAATTTCAAAATGGAAGGTACTGTCACAACATCTTTGATTACTCCCTCTTGGGGAATTAACTCCCTGAGTAGTTCACCAAATGAGTCACTGAATGGCTCACTGACTAACCAATAAGTTGATGACACTCCTATCATTTGACCATCTATTACAGGGATAACACAATCCAGATCCTAAGCATAACACAACTTGAATAAGCCTTGTGACTTAAGAGGAACATTACTCCAATAAGCCCCATGACCTCCATGACGTACATGGACAGTATGTGGCTTTCCATGATACTACATAATATTCTATATTCATACCAAATAAAGTATCATTATTCTCTTAATTTTCCCCTTTATCTCATTTATTATACTTTCCAGAAGTATAATCTCAACAGTGGTAGCACAGGTAGGTTATCCATACCTACCCAACTTAAAGGAAAAATTCCTCCTAAGAAAAAGACCCAAACAATGGTATTCCCTAACGGCTGGAGAGACTACAAAGAGGAACAAGCCGTTCCTGCAGGCCTTATCATCTACAACAATGTACTTGTACCCATTGAACAATACAACTCTCTCAAAGCCCGCAGACTGCTACCCCAAATCACAACAGTAACTCAATAGCCCAAAATCCCCAACATTGTCTTTCAGCACCTACGCACAGCCAAAATTAATCCTTTGCAGGGTTATGTCAGGAAAAAGCCAACCTCTGGATCAACAGCACACAATGCAAGTTTACCCAAGTAGGCTACCCCCGCAGACTCTGGTCCAGCAAAGTCTCCCTCTGCGTCACAGGAGCTGCCTCTCATTTTGTAAGTGAATGGCTTGAACAACACCCCAATCAAAACAAAAACTGGGACATGTCTAAAGCTGCCTTCCTCAAAAAATTCTCCATGAAGGCTTTTGATGTGGTAATCTTGACTGAACTCTGAACCTTCAAACTGACAGGAACAATTGAGAACTACATTGCAGCATACAAAGGCTTATGTGACCAAGCTCCCAGCACCATCAATTTTGACAAGCCAAGACCTCAATTGGACTTCTACAACGGCCTCCCTGCACATATCAGGCGCCAGTTCAACATGACTTGCTTCAAGAACCTCAATTGGACTTCTACAACAGCCTCCCCACACATATCAGGCGCCAGTTCAACATGACTTGCTCCAAGAACCTCAAAGATGTATTCTTGGAAAGAAAATGTGCAGCACAGAAATCTGAATACCTACACACAACAAACAAACGTAAGAAGAGCCCCACAGCCAAGAAGGACCCTCAATCAAATAAAAAACAACCAAGCCAACCACACCTAACCTTGAAACAGGAATTGTACTGCCCAAGCCAACCAGGCAAGCACCAAAGATACCAACAAGGAGGTAAAATCTCAGGGGAGTTCTTAGGCAAGCCGCCCTCTCCCAACTTACAAGACTTGTATAGGGACCAGGATGTGGACTCAATTACCATGATCCAAGT
>QTSX02007552.1:0-19609 GCA_014839935.2 Entomophthora muscae | reverse complement strand
ACGTTCTCACTGGTGGAAAGAATATCTTGAGCCTGTCCAGGGATATCCTCAATTATGTACATAAACTGGCCAGGGCTGGCGCCTACGTGGTGAAAGAAATGGGTAATCCAGCTCCAAAGGGCTGTATAAGTTGTCCAAATCATCACCAAGCCAGGTGCCAAGGTAAAAACCACAAACTTGATCAGAGGCACTAACATTTTTAGAGTCTGGAAGTGAAGCCCAACAAAATTCAGATAGTTTCTGTTGATTTTAGCCTTAAACTCAAAACAGAAGGCTCAGGGGCAAGCAGAAAGTCTCCTAAACACAAGAGAAGAACAGGGAACAGCAACCACGGACCAAAGGGCTCAAAAGTGTATAGGAAAGCTTTATAAAGCATATATGAGAGCAACAACAAAAGCAAAAGCAAAAGAAGAACAAATTCAAACTTAAAATAGGGAAATACACAGAGTTTACTACTAATATTTAATATTGAGTCAATTTCTTCAAATCAAAAGAGGCAATCTTTAACGTTGACATTAACAACGTCTATAGGGACTTTGGAAGGATGCTGGATGGCCCAAAAGCAAAGGAATATGGTAAGGAAAGACAAAACCTTTACTAACACTTTAGAGAAATAAAGGGCCCAAAAACTACTAAAATTTAATATTTAAAGGTTAAAACTTTATTTGTAAGAATAAGCAAGCAGGGGAACAAAAGTCCCTTGTCTTGCTTTAAGGGACAGGCTTCAATTTGAAAGGTCACCTGACCCAGGAAATAGGTTTGATTGGGCAGGAGAGAAATTTTGCAAAGAATTATCCATTGAGTTGGAGGGTTTTTCAATAATTTCTGACTTCAACTCTGAATGTCTGGCACTACTGGAGTGATTTAAATCAGCATTTAATCCAGTTGGATTGGAATTTGATGGTTCAGCACTAGCACAGTCTGGTTGTTTAGACTTAATTAATTTTAAATGCAGACAAGCCCAAGCCAAAAAATATTCCAAATTAATCAGAGATTTCTCCCAGGTAGGAGCAGAGTTCAGAAAATCAATATTTACCTTTCACCTGGGAAGTGTATTCCAACATGAATCTCTAATTGACTGTATGGGCTAAATCCTCAAGAGAATTTAGGGGCTTGGCTGGCTTTGAGCAGATTTTTTGGTACAACCTGGGAAGATTGTCCTGTACAAGGCTAAAGGGGGAGTAACTCTACATCTACTTGTCTCAGTTAATAACAACACACTGTCAATCTTCAGCATAGTGTCTTTATTTGAAGCCAAATTGTTCACTTTCGCCTGGGTAAAACTGCTCACATGTGGATTGTCATAATGGGGATTCTCACTTTGGAATCAGGTCATACTCAACCAAGGGATAGCCTTCAGGGATGAACATGGGTTATCCTAAGACTGGGATACAGTTTAGGGGATATGCTTTTCTGAGCAGTGCTAGGAAGGGTGTGTCAAATTATGGGGGGCACAAGAAATTACAGCAGCTTGCCGCACCAGTTGTTCTTAGATGGGGTGGGGATCCATGATGCTACTTGTAGCTGCAAGTCAATGCGGGCAGAAGGAGCATCTGCCACCAGATTAGCCAGGGGATAGTTGTGGCCACTGGATAGAGGGGGATTGGGGTTCCCTGTTTATGAAGCCTGGTATAGTCAAAAGAGGTGAACCAGGAGCCAAGGGAATGTGAGTTGACACACAGATATTTACCCAACATGGGTGGGACTAAAGCAGTTAGAATGTGCTTATTCATAATATGGGCCTAAATTTTTATATAGTTGTAAGGGTCTGGGTACCTCATTGTGGTAAACCTAAGGCTCTATCACTCTTTTTGTACAATCTAAGTGAAAGGTTTGGGGGTGATCTGGCATCTGGTTTCAGGGTCAAGGTGTCTACCTTCAGCTCCAGAAACAAGTGTGTGGGTTTAGGCCTGCTCAGTTTTATTTCTCATCACATTAGTTACCTTCATTATTGGGATGATCTGAAGTCTTCCTGAGGGAATGATCCTCAAGGCAGGAGTTCAGGCTTGGTTAGGAAGTTTCTGGGGGATGGGTTGAGCCTGATGCATGGACAGTCCCTTTGGAAACCAAGCCTTTTCTAGGGGCTTTACATGAAAGAGGCCTATTTGGATCAGCTGGCTGTTGATTGGGCTCCTGTAGATACAGCATTGATTTAGCTTGGGTTAAACCAGTCTCTAAAATAGCACATATCAGCTGATATGCCCTTGGAGGACCTGGATTTTCTTAGGCTCACATTCCTAGATAGTTTCTCTATGAGCAGCTGTTGCTCAAGATTCATAGGGTAAGTTTTCTCATGCCGGGTGGTGTGATGTAGGTTGATCCCTGTGGGAGCTTTGGATTGGCTTTTACTGTAATTAGCTCTGGTAAATCAATGAATTTGGTGCCAGCATTGGTACTGGGGATGAGAGTTGGTCAGGGCTGGTCCAAAGCGTCTCTAGGCTGGTGTTGGACAGGAAGGATTTGAGGGAGATATCTATTTACGCCTACACAGCAAGCTTCTGATTGCTTCTGGTGGGGTTGCTGGCAAATGTCTTTTGCTTGGTGAGTACTGCAACTGTGCTGATTATAGTTCAGTACTTGGAGTTGGGGGAAGGAATCAGTCCAAGAGAGAATGGGAAAGAGATTTGGAATAAGATCACTTTTGTTGAGAATAGCAGGGGGTTTAGACTGTGGGGAAAGTACCTGGATCCTCAAGGGGGTGGCATTGATCTGGATAGGAATGTGTGGTGTTCTGTATAAGGCTTGTAGCTGAAATCATCCTAGTTGGCCTTGCTCCTTATAAGAAAGTATGATATCCCACCATGAAGGTGAGGTGAGTTCATGATGATAGATATGTCATGCAGCAACTTGGTAAGCACCCCCTGTGTATTGGGAGATATATCAGCAACCAAGAGGACTGTTTCATTTTCAGCACACCATTGATGGTCATCAAACCCATACAGTATTTCTGTGGTTACATATTATCAGTGAAATAATTAAAGGACTGGGTATATTTTCTTTTAAAAAAGGCTGACTACAGCCTAGAGAGATAAGTTTTTAGAGGCTTAAGATTTTAAGCTTCCCTGGATCGGACAACAGGTTCTATTAACTTTGAGCCTATATACAGTTATTTGCATCTTTAAAGATAAATTGTAATGAAGTTATATGGCTACCAAATATCTTCTAGGGGGTTAAAGATATTCTTGGTATCTTTCTGTCAGTTCCATGGTTGGGTTTGGGTATCACTTGAGTAACAAGTTTGGCCTTGGTTAAGCTACATCTTTATATAGAATGAGATATGGTATAAGCCTCTTTACTCAAGAAGAAATGGATATCAGTTGTGATCAATATACCAAAGCTATGGGCAGGATTGTTTAGTGCTGAGGCTATTTGGCTGGGGGTTTCACTGTACTATTTTTGGTAATGTGATTGGTATAGATCTGTACAAGAAGCCATAAACCTATATCCCCTTTTACCTTAAAAGTACTACTTGATATACATGTCTCAAGTTAAGATAATATCTTTCAGATCAGACTCTACCAAGGATTAAGCTCTTTAACAAGACAAATGTTTACTTTTAATATTGCTGGAGCACTAGATAATACATTTAATGGGTTTAACTTGATAAGTAAAGCAGATTTTTTGAGTTGATTGAAGTGAATGATTCATACGGCTGGCTTGCATCTATTGCTAGTAACAGATGTTTTCTACATCATTGTTACCTATCAACATTATGGGTGGGGCTCTTTTCAAGAAGACTTGACTTGTCAAGAAGATGCATATTCATTTCAATATTAGCACATTGATGAGGCCAAGCAAAGATTGACTGGAAGCAACTTTCAAGCATACTAATATCTTCTGGGTCAGCGGCAATCTCTGGGCCTAGAGAAGGGCAGGCATCTATGGATGAAGAGTCTTCCATACCTGTAGCTTCTAGAACTTTGGTAAAGAGCTGGACACTTGTGAGGCAGGGTGGGATTGCATTGCCTCTGTCTAAATCAGGATGCATTCGAAGCCCAAGTAAACTCTGTATTTTTAGTCAAGTGCTGAGTATAAAGTTACCTTAGTGCCTTGAGAGTGAATTGAGTAGTTGGTGTTGCCCCCACCAGTGGGCCGCCGTGTTTTGGATTCAAATGGGAAGAGTTCTGCAGCTGCTTTGCGCTTGCGCCTAAAACCAGAAAGTTCTGGTGTAGGAGAAGAAGAAGGTGGAACAGGAAGGGATGTGGGATACAATTCAGAATTAGGCCTGCAAAAGCTGGGATGAGTAATAACACTGTGATCCACAGCTCCCCATATATTAAGCATCTTGAACCTACGCCAAATCTGATTGTCTGTTTTGCCTTTTAAAGTAGCAGCAAATAGGGACCACCTCCCTACACCATGCTTGTTGATGAGACTACATAGAGTAGCATCCATATGGGGGCTCCACAAAGAGTCATCTAGTTTGGGATCCAGAGTATTAACCCATCGCTCTCTGCACTGTACATCGGTTCTTCCAGGGACAAGAGGATATACCTGGGCCCAGTTCCCTTCGCCCTTTATGGCAACTGCCTTACGGAGTGCCTAGGTATTAGCTAAGCTAGTAGCATATATTACCTCATCCTCCTCCTTGTTCCATCGCCTTCTAATAATGCTGGGACGAAGAGCATACCGCCAGCGATGCAGACATGCTGTACCGTTGCGTTTATCAAGCAGCAACGAGATCTGATGCCAATTGCGCTCGCCATACACTTGAATCGCTTCAGTAAGGATCTCGTCCTCCTCCTTAGACCAATAAGTCCTATTAGGGGCGCTATGGAAGAATCTGATATATTCTCTGAAGCACTGGATGGGTGTCCGCCTGGGGATGTACGTTGCAATCTTAATCCAGTTGCGGTGCTCATGGCTAATAGCCGTATTGACCAGCAATTCGGTTTCTTTCTCATCCCATTGTTTCTTGTTGATGGCTGGATGACCGTAACAAGCCCAGAAGATCCTACATTCGCGTGC
This sequence comes from Entomophthora muscae, assembly GCA_014839935.2. Classification (NCBI taxonomy): domain Eukaryota; kingdom Fungi; phylum Entomophthoromycota; class Entomophthoromycetes; order Entomophthorales; family Entomophthoraceae; genus Entomophthora; species Entomophthora muscae. The sequence goes on along the minus strand of QTSX02007552.1, from coordinate 14,641 downwards.
CGTACGCCCAGGAACCTACCATGGATTAACAAGAGCAAAGACACCTGTGCTTACAAATTCTGCAATAGTGTCCCAGTCTAATCCTTCGACATTATAGGTAACAAAATTTGCATATCCCTTTATTTCCGAAGAACCACTTAGACTAAATTAAAGCGTTAGAAGTTTTTAAAATTTAAGGTTACTTTTGGTTCTTTTTGGAGAATAGCTTGGAATTTTCTGCTCTTACAGCATTTGCTATTAGCCGTCGATCATTGATGGTCCAAACAGCATAACTTCTAATTAGAGGGGGAACTTGCTGACGCAATAACGAATCGCGGTTATCTATAGGAATCTGGTAACGGTCAACTCAATTGCAGCAAATTAATTACCTGGCTCCGATGATCAATGAAATAGGGAAAGTAAATGTAGTTGGCACAATTTTGGAGTTTAATATCTTCAGCCGCATCTCCGGTATAGATGAGGGAGGCTTTAGACTTTCGTTTATCTTGCCTTTTGAGAGTCATACTTTTCGCCTGAGAGTCGTGCTTATCAAAAGTTGAGCCTTTTATTATCAATTGACGCGCAAAGTTCTAAATCAATTAGAAAGTTTAGATCCATCGTTACCAGCTGGGCTTCATTTTGCTGCTTGGCAAGGCAAATAGCTTTGAGCCTATCTTGGAGCCGTTTCTGAAGTTCTCTATTTAGGGCGAGACAAGATTTTATCTTTGCAGAGTTCATCTCCTCCTCGGGGGTTAAAGTCGGATTTCCCGCGTCATCTATACCGAGGCCTGGATTTACTGAATCATCGGTTTGGGGGGCTTTTAAGTTTAGATCTGAATCCCCAACCGGTACCGGGGAATCCGAGTCCCTTTCTGAAGCGCTCATTCGCTGGGTTGTAATGCTTTGAAGAATCAGGTCAATCCTTTGTAAATTTCAAGGGGTCTGCTTGCACCCGAAGAATGAAAGACTTTATTACAAAAAAGGATTATCTTTGAACGAAAGTGGAATTTATGACACGTTCGATAGTGGTAAAGTACTAAGGCTTTGAAGCTTTGCAGAGAACCAGTTTGCTGATCAAGATACAAAGCCTATCGGCTGCCAAAGCTGTGCCAATATATGATACAAATTTAAAAATTGATTCCTGGTGGGATTAAAGTCGTGCCTAAAAGTTGGATAATGTGGCTTCGAATTCAGTCCTTATAAAACCGCACTGTAAATGCCGCTTTTTAAACCGGCCTCGAGTTGGACGGACGGTAGCAAAAATTTAAACAATGGTAAACTCAAACTCTCGCTAGACTGATCAGCTACAAAGCTTTTATGGGGGCTTACTATCACCCTGTGCAGCTCAATGGATAATGTAGTGGGCTCAACTAAGATAATAAAGCAGGAAGCAAAAACCATTGTGTCCTCATTGAACTTCCATGAATGGATTTGGTCGATTGGTGGGAGAAAACAACATTCTGAAGATGCTCTAAAGAATGAAAACATGTGGGATCAAGCTGGCCATGAGGCTGAGTGTCACGAGTGACAAACTCCTGTCAACTATGATAATCAAAAGGCCTCAACTATGGGAGCCAAACCCTGACGCCCCGCGGGCCGCCAGCCCGCAGGGCCAGCCACCCGGCCACCCGCAGTTTTTGGGGTTCGAATCAGAATCGGATTCGACTTCAGAGAATCTCCTGAAGTTTGATGAACCAAGTTTGCCTACAACAATGCCCCCCACGCTAGAGGTTCCTGTTAACCCAACCAATCAACAGGCCGGGTTAGCCACAGACTCCAGAATAACCCAGGCCACTACGGAAGAAGAAACAAAGATACCTTCTATAAGAAGCGGGCCACCCAGAGATGACCCATCCCATGACCTGGTTAAGGAATTTGAGTGCTCTAGTTGCAAGTCAGCCAATGAAATAACCCCCGTGATTGTTGCCACCAAGGGCTGTGAGGACCTAGTAGATGGGGAAACCCGGGCCATGAAAATCTTTGAAAGTTTTGCCATGACAGATGGGCATACTTATACCCTGGGCCGCTAGGAAGATGCCCATTGCCATTCTTGCAATAAAGTGATATGAACCTTTGGTTCAACCAGATCATACCATACTTGTTATTAGTTTTACTTCATCTACAGTCTACTCCTCATGGCCCCGTCCCCCGTGCCCACATACCCCAAGAAACCGCGGACCAGCCGCCCAAACTTTACCGTCCACCAGGAGCTCCCTTCGGCCCAGTACATTTTACCGAGTACCCACCCAACCTGGCGTATTCAGAGTTTACTCTGGAGGAGATCCTCATCCACGACCCTGAAGCTAGAACTAGAGAGGCTGAAACCGTATACAGAGAAGGCATCAAAATCACCATACCTCCTCTGCTATTCTGAGACAAGTATAATTTCATGCCCGCATATTTGGTTCCAATGACACCGCCCCTCACCCCGCGGCCCAACCGCCCACAAGAATCCAATGCCACTGATGAATCCACTTCCACCCAAATATTTGGGGTGATGTATATCACCCTCACTGGGCTGATTAATTCCATGGTACCTACAAGCGGACCTTGGGCAATTCTTGGAAAATTGTTATCTTATATTGTAAAGTTAGCCCCAATCCTGTGGTGGGCTCTCCCTGCTGGGCCCGCAGGCCGTCCACCTGCGAGTTCTCAGGAACCCCCACAGGTTGGATTCCTGACACTGAGAAAGAATTCCATGTGTGGGTGGGTAATCCTGTCCCACACAGCAATCAAGTGTACCAAGGTGCAAGTTGTTGGATCACATCCCTCAAGTGGTGCACACCCAATAACTTCCTTCAGGAGGCAAAACAAAGACTTAAAGAAGGAATTTGGTGGGATTCAAGGAAGAGCTGCAGATGGGCCAAGAATCAATCCTGCACAGCATCTTGTCCCAGATCTAACCAGAACCAAGTTTGGTAGGGTTGATCTTGGGTCTGAGATGAAAATAATGTCGTAACTGTGCTGTTTTAGCAGAGTTACAAGGGGGAAAAGATTTAGAAGATAGATAATAATCTTTAATGAGAGATAGTGATTATATAGCTATTGTGAATCAATGGATAGAAGGAACATGATTGGTGATCACATGGCTGGATGAAAGAGGGGGTGGCTTGATCCTGTTAATGAGTCAAGCGCCAAATTAAGGTATCCACCGTGAGGGATCATCATTTGTTCATGTTGACTGATTTGGTAATCCGAGTTGACTTCCGGGTTTAGCTTTGAGTGGCTGGGTAATTGGATTGCGGGTCACAAACCCGCTTGGTTGGAACCTTGCTGGCGGGTTGAGCCTGCGGTTTTGACACACACACACACCCCCGGCTGAAAGTTGGCCTCCTCAGGAGGCAGGTTGTCGGGGAGGTTGTCAGGAGCCCAGGCGCCATATTGAACCAGTTGTTGTTCAGTGGCAGGCAGGGCAGTTTCTTGTTGCTTCTGTCTTGCTTTGCAAGGTCGCAGGCGGTTGTGGTGTAGCATCTTGTCATGCTTGTGTTTCCTGATCCCTTGCATGAGGTAAGTGTTATTGTCGTTTACCTTAAGGATTATCGCTGGCCCTACTTTTTTTAGGTTGTAGTTTGCTCTTCTCAACATTCATGACCCAGACTTTGTCCCCAACTTCATGTCTTTGGCAGATGGGAATGAAGGTCTTTTGTAAGTGTTCCTTTTCTTTGGCTACTTGCTTGCTGTTGGCCTCTATTACTTGAGGATCAGAGCGAGGGGGGACTTGACTTGGGATTTCCAGTTTGGGTTCTGTCAATGCTTGGATGATATTAGGCTGTGTGCCGTATACCAGTTCAAACGGACTTTTCCCGGTGGATCTGTTCACTTGGGTTTGACACACAAGTAATGCAGCCGGTAGCTGCTTATACCAGTCTTCAGGTCTCCCAGCGGTGAGTTTGGCTAGGGTTTGCACGAGGCTACCATTAAGCCGCTCTACGTGTCCCTTTGGCCTGTGGATGATATGGTGTTGTGATGATGTGTTTGACCCTGTTTTTGGCAAGGTACATGTTGGTGTTTTCAGAGGTTAATTCTTTTCTCCCATCAGTTATCAGGAGTTCTGGCTTTCCAAACTTACTGATGATTTCTTTGCCAATAAATTGTCGGACGTTGTTACTGGTGTGTGATTTCACCACTTGGGCTACTGGCCACCTTGTTGCAAAATTGATGGCTGTGATGATGTATTTTTTGTCATTGTGCTTTCCTGGCATGGGGCCCACAATTTCCCGAGCCCATACCTTGAACGGTAGTTGGGTTTGAATGGGGAGTACAGACTTAGGCGGGGTTTTGCTTCTGGCAAACTTTTCGCAGACCTCACACTGTTCTAACACTTCTTGGACATTGCGGTATAAGGTTGGCCACCAGGCTTTATGTTTAAGGAATTTGTACAGATTTCAGCTCTTGGTATGACCAAGATCTCTGTGGTAGCAAAGAATGGTATTGACTTGTTGATGTGTGGTAATGTAGGGAATGATTGTGCCATCTGACATCTTTTTGTGAAGAGTCCCGTATACATCAGCAAAGAGGTGCTCATTCTTGATGACTGTTTCTTTGGTGATATTGGTTGTGCCTGTGGGGAACCCTTTGTCTTTTGTATGGAGCACTAGGAGAGGCCAGTCTGGGTCAAGCCCATTCTCTCCCCTAGAAGCGCGGACATACAATTGGGACAGGGCGTCTGCCATGGCAAGTTTGGCCCTGGGCTTATATTGGATGAGCATGTTAAACCTTTCTAAGATTTCCATCCACCGCGCTTGGTGGTGTGACAAGTTTGCCTGTGTCTTGAAATAGATGAGCGACTTATGATCAGTTAATGCTGTGAATTCTTCCTGCCGTTCTAGGTAACAGCGCCATTTGACTAGGCAGTGTACAATGGCCAGTAGTTCTTTGTCGTGGATAGGGTATCTACACTTGCCATCTGTCAGCTTGCGCAACTTGTAGGCTACAGGCAGGAAGTCACATTCACTATTCTTAATTTGCAGAACTCCCCCAATGGATGCATCTGAAGCGTCGGTTTCCATCTGGTATTCTCCATCCCATTTGGGGTATTGTAAGATGGGAGCTGTCGTGAGTTTTTCCTTGAGGCGTCTAAAACAGAGGTCACGTTGGGGGGGGGGGGGGTCCATACAAACTTGGACTTGGTGCCTGTTATGGCGGACAAAGGGGCGGTCAAGACGCCACAGTTGGGTATGAAGTGTTGTACATAGGCCAACATTCCCAAGAAGGTGTGTAGTTCTGACGTGTCCTTGGGGGGTGGCATCTTGCAGATGGCTTGTATCTTCTGACTGTTGGGTTTGATGCTGTCCTTTGAGACTATGTGTCCCGAGAAGGGTAGTTGCTCCCACAAGAACTGGCATTTAGAGGGCTTGGCCAACAGTTTATGTTGTGCCAGGGTCGCAAAAACTTCCTCCAGGTCCTTGTGATGCTGTTCCACCAAGGGGCTGTAGACAATGATATTGTCCAGGTACACGAGGGCGTGTTTGCCTATGTGTGGTGCAAACACTTTGTTCATGAAGGTTACAAAGGTGGACGGGGCATTGGTCATGCCAAAGTTGAGTACCATACATTCGTAGGAACCGTACTTGGTGCAGAAGGATGTCTTGGGGATGTCTTCCTCCTTGATGCAGATCTGATTATAACCTGCAGTTAGGTCAATCTTGGAGAAGACAGAGGCTCCTCCCAAGGCGTCCAAGAGATTGTCAATTAGTGGTAAGGGGTAATAATTCTTGATGGTGACTTTGTTCAAGGCGTGGTAGTCTGTGACCAGGCGTAAGGTGCCATCCTTCTTGGCCACAAAGAATATGGTGGCCCCAAAGGGAGACTGTGAGGGGCGGATAAGTCCTTTTTCCAGTGCTTCCTTGAGATAGGCGCGCAGGGCGTTGTCCTTGTTTGGGGTCAGCCTATAAATGGGGCGTGCCTTGGGTACGGCCCCCTTGAGTTGGATGGAGTGTTGGATGTGCTTCTCAGGGGGTAGACCAGGTAACACTTCCTTAAAGATTTCTGGGTGACGGGCCACAATGTTGTGATCTTGCGGTGTGGAGGTGTCCTGATGATCCTTGAAGTGTATGATTTCATACTGGCAGGAGTCCCAGTCAATAGCTTTCAGGTTTTCTTTCACATCCAAGGTCTCTGTGATGCGTACAAAGACGTGGTTGCATAGGAGTTGGTCCACAGAGTCTGGGTAGATTTGGTGGTTGACACCTTTACGCTTGATGGTCAGCACTGAGGTTGCCCAGTCCAGGTGAGGGTTGTTCCTCTGTAACCAGTCTAGTCCCAGTACAATGTCAAACTTAGGGAAGTCAATGACGGGACCTTGGATGGTGGAGTGGAGGTTCTCGAGCATGACGGAGAAGGGGGCAGTTTTTTTTGTCACAGCAATGTGGTGTTCATCAGCCAGGACCATGTTTTTAATCCGCAAAGGATTAGTTGCCAGCTTGAATTTATCCACAAAGCTGCTGTTGACTAAGGTTCAATCTGCGCCCAAGTCCAAGAGAGCTGAGCCTGTGTAACTGCAAAAGCAGAAAGGGTAGGACATCAATTTATTGGGATGTCTGGCAATGGTGTATAGCTCTGGGTCTTCTGAGGGCACTTGGATCATTGGGCATTGGTCCATGTCCTCGGGTCAGTATTCATTGTTGGGCGAGTCAGGAGTTGCGTGGGAAGAGCTTGGCTTGCTCAGTGCTCTCCCTGGGCTTTTCCCTCCTCTTGGTTGCCTTGGGTGGCGGTAACACGGAAATGGGTACAATTTGATTGGCCGTTATTTCTGTTCCCATTCCCATTTTATCCTGTGGGTTTGTGGTTGTTGTTGTTACCATTACCTCCAGGAGGTGGTTGCAAGGAGCGCCCACTTGAATGTGAGTCCTTGGGTCTCTCTCATTTCCCAGTCTGTGCCTTGTGCAGAGCGTTGGATGTTTGCTCCACTTTTTCTGCTTCCTGGTACAGGCTTTGTAGGTTGGTAACTTGGTCCAGGTTCATGTGTCTCATTACGTGCAACTTGAGAGCATTGTAGTACATGAGGTGTGTTGCTGGAGTGTCAAAGGCCATGTTGGATGGGGCTCAGAGACAGAGCTCCTTGTAGGCGCGGGTGAGTTCTTTGACAGTGCCTGTCTGGGTTAGGTTCTTTACTTGGCGTATGATCATGAGTGCTGTATCCTTAAGCACAAATCTTACCAAGAAGTCCTGTTTGAAAGTGTCCCAGTTCTTGTCAGTGTGCTCTTTGTGCCACTTGTTGCACCAAGTGCCAGTGTCATGGGTCAGGCAAATGGAAATCTCCGTGATCCAAAAACGCTGTGGGCATTTCATCTGAGCCAGCTTGCTTTGGGCGGACTGAATCCATGCGGCAGCATTGTTGTTGTTAGCCCCCGCGAAGGGTTCCAAGGCGGGGCTGCAAAGTCTTTGTGCTACATAGGCGGTCATGGTGGTTTCATCAGCTGTTTGCAGCATCAAGGGAGGTGCCTGAAAGAAACCTTGTGCAGACATGGCGTTGAAGGCGGGTAGCGGGATCACAGTGTTTTGGTAGAGGACAAAACCATCAGGTATTGCAGTACCAGGCGTATACAGAGTCCAGTCGGGCAGGAGGCCAGACATAATTCTGTCGAGGTTTTGTTGGCCGCGGCGTGTGCGGGCAAAAGGCAAAATTTTTTCAAGATAAGGTAGGATGGAGAACCTACCTGTGCTACCAATGTTGTAACTGTGCTGTTTTAGCAGAGTTACAAGGGGAAAAAGATTTAGAGGATAGATAATAATTTTTTCTGTGAGATAGTGATTGTATAGCTACTGTGAATCAATGGATAGAAGGAACATGATTGGTGATCACACAATTGGATGGAAGAGGGGGTGGCTTGATCCTGTTAATGAGTCAAGCGCCAAATTACGGTATCCACCGTGAGGGATCATCATTTGTTCATGTTGACTGATTTGGTAATCCGAGTTGACTTCCGGGTTTGGCTTCAAGTGGCCAGGTAATTGGATTGTGGGTCATGAACCCGCTTGGTTGGAACCTTGCTGGTGGGTCAAGCCTGCGGTTTCAACAATAAGAAAAAGCTGATACCAATACAGAAAACTTTTCAACAGAGCAACATAAAAGATCCTGAATTAAGATTAAGCAATCTACCTTCACTGCAGTTGAGATAAATAGATCAAATTCATCCAAGGGCAAACTCAAGTTGTGTACTGAATAAAAGACCAATGTCATTAGTAGCTTTTATGTAGCTGTGCTTTTGGTAACAGTTACAGAAAAACAATGGAAGAAGAGTTACTTTTTAGATGAATAAAGTGGGCCTATATACTCCAAAAAGAGTGACCATGTTGTAGCTCTTACAATAAGGGTGACTAATTCTGGATTACATGAAAGAGATTAATTTCACTTATAAAGCATGGATTGAAGTGCTTGATGTAGCATTTATCACTATTGATACCAACATTGATATTGAATGGGGCCTATTTCAGATAATAGATCAAGTTATCCCTGTTCCAATCCACAATCAGACAAATTTGTTGCAAAAATCTCCTCCTTGGTCTCTCAGAGCTTTTTTGTTGTTAATTCTGAGTGTATACTTTTGAGAATTATACAAACCAAAATAAAGGGAGAACTTAAGAAGAGAATGATACTTTATTGGTACAATTGTTGGGGACTATATTGCATCATGGGAAGCTGCATGCTGTCCATGTGCGTCATGGTAGTCATGGGGCTTGTCCAAGTAATGTTCCATTTAGGGCCCAAAAGGTTTGATTCCTGTATAGGTTGGGAAGCTGATAAGAGTGCCACCAATTATTCATTAATTGGGGAATCACTTAGACATAACTTTCCTAAGAGGGAGTAATCATAGATGTTGTGAAATGTCCCCCTGGGGTGCTAGAAGGTGGATGTCAGGAGTCACTTTTTTTAGCTACAATTATGAAGCTTTGGTTTTCTTACATCTATCATTAACTTTAAACAGCACAATAAATCAATATTTTCATTCTATTCTTACTTCTCTCACTTTACAGTCAATCCAAACTTAATCTAAGCTCAATAGGCTTTTTTGGTCTTAAATTTACACTTTACAATGATCAAACTTGGACCTATTCTAAGAGTTAATTTAAATCAACTCCAAAGTAATTACCTTTTCTTTACACTAAGCTAGCATTTGGACTGTGGTTTCCCTTCCTTTTGGCTGCTTTTGCTCTTTCCTGATGATGATGACAACCACCTTGCTTTCCTCTGGTCTTTGGTTAATTTTTTAAAGTTAAAACAACTCTAGGTACCTGCTCCTACTATTTTACGCAACTATCTTATAACTACTGATGGTTAAACAATTATCCCCTTTAGTCACCTCAATACACTCAAGTTTAGAATAAAGGCTTGAGTTCACCTATCTCAACTCCAAGTTGAGATTGTTTGACTTTCACCCCAAAAAGGTACTTGTTAGGTTTTGTGGCTTGTGTTTTCCTTTCTTTTGCATCTCTTTATTTATTTTCCTTTGCATTCTTTTGTAGCTTGTGCTACAGGCCACCTAGTTGCATATTCAATAACTGTTATGATGTACTTTTTGCCTTTGTTGTCTCCAGGTATTGGTCCCACAATATCCAGTGACCACACCTTGAAAGGCTGTGTGATTGACACTGGTATTACTGATTTGGGGGTGCCTTGGAGCACAAATACTTTTTGACACACCTCAAATTGTTTGAGCACCTCTCTGATGACATCCAAAATGTTGGGCCACTAGTAGTGTGTCTTGAGTTATTCATGCAAGTCCCTAATATGGGTGTGTCCCAGATCTCTGTGATATCAAAGGATTGTGTCAATCTTTTGTTTTGACAGGACGCAGGGTACAGTATTTCCACTTAGTAGTATGTGGTGTATAGTACAATATACGTTTTTGGACAGATGTTTGTTCTCGAGGACTTTCTCTTGGATGTCCATTGGAGTACCAGGTGGGAACCCCTCTTGAATATTTCCCATTATTAATATGGGCCAATTGGGGTCTCTGTCAGTGCATAGGAGATGTTTACAGTATAGCCTTGACAGGGCATCTGCATTAAGTAGTTACTTGCCTGGTTTATATTCAATTATCATTGGATAGCTTTGTATAAGGCTCATCCATTAAGCTTGTTGTCTAGATAGATGTTATTGAGTTTTAAAGAATATCAGTGAGTGGTGATTGGGTAGCAATTTAAATATATGTGCACCTTCCAAATAGCATTGCCACTTAATTAAACAATGAACAATAGCTATCAGTTCCATGTTGTTAATAGAGTATCTCTGCTTGCCATCAGACAGCTTTCTTGATTCATATGCTACAGGAAGGAATTTCTTTTCTGCAGTTTGAATCTGTAGTACTCCTCCTATTATGTAATTAGAAGCATATGTTTCTAGTTTATAGATTTATTCTCAATTAGGATATTGTAGGATAGGTGCTGTGACTATTTTTTTCAATTTTCAGAAGTGTTTTTCTCCCAGTGGGGTTCATACAAATTTGTTTGTCTTTCCAGTGATTGTGGATAATGGGGCAGTCAGAGCTCTCCAATTTGGAATAAACCTTCTGACATACACAATCATTTCCAAGAAAGTACAAAGTTCACTCTTGTTGTGTGGGGCTGAAATGTCTGTGATGGCCTTTACCTTTTTCCTGGTGTGCTTTAATCCTGTATTTGCTAATAATGTGTTCTAGGAAAGATAAATTGATCAAGAAGAATTCACACTTGAAAGGTTTGGCTACTGGTTGATTGTTTTGGAGTGTGTTTAGTATCATACAAGCATCTTTCCAGTGTTTTTCTTTTTTTAGGGCTGTAGATGACTATATCATCTAGGTAGACTATGGCTCTTTTTCTGATGTGGTCCTTCAATACTTTGTTCATGGAGGTCACTCAGGTACTTGGAGCATTTGTTATACCAAAGTTGAGGACTATACATTCAAAGGAGCCATGTTTGGTTTTGAATGCTGTATTTAGGATGTATTCATGTTCAACAAATATTTGATGGTATCCTGAAGTCAGTTCAATATTTGTGAATAATTGGGATCCCCTAAATCATCAAAGAGGTTGTCAATCAGGGGTAGAAGATACCTGTTCTTAATTTTGACATTGTTAAAAGCTCTGTAATTAGTAACAAGGCATAAGCCTCTGTATTTCTTAGCCACAAAGAAGACAGCTGCACTGTCAGGACTGAGAATTATAGTCTTAACTGACATGTCCTATTTTGTTGATATTTATGCCAAGTCTTCTGTTTTTTTGTTTCTTCTTTACCATCTTTGGTCGCCTATATTTCCGTGAATTTGAATCATTTCAGCCCAAATTAATGTCAGCCGAAAGCCCTCAATTCCAGCTTTCAGAATCTTACTCTTGACAATATATTTCTGATTTGAAATTATGAGTTAATCTCGCTTAAACATAATTCTCTTATCATCTCATTTTCATAGAATTGGGTATAAAAACCCTCACAGTTCTATTATTACAAGCAATTCAATCTCCTCCTGTTTAGGCCCATCAATAAAACTATTGTCTCAATCCTAGCTGTATCTTTTTTATCCTTGGGAAATAGTAATTTGTTGGTGATGGTTGAGCACAGGCTTTGATACAACTGCAGCTGTTGTTGAAAAAGTCTGAAGTCTTACATGCACCAAAAGAATATTTGGATGGTCAAATGAGTTATTTTACAGGCCCTCATCTAGATGTTTTTTTAGTCCATTGTTCTCTTGAGGTGCTAGCCAGTAGATGAGACAAGTCTTTGGTATTCTCCCTTCTAGGTTGATTTTGTGTTAGATACCTATGTCAGGTGGTAAATCTGGCAGTTTTTTCTTGATTACAGAAGGGAAATCTTGACCAAATTGCTGGGTTATGGGGTCCTGTTCATGAAAGGCGTCCAAATTTTTTAAATGGATGATCTTGTAGGTGTAGGTGTTCTAGTCAATTTTACTGAAATTTTTTTTCTTCTTCTGTTTTGTTCATCACAAATATTTGATCTCTCATGAGGGTGTCAAGGTGAGTAGAGTATATGTGGTGATGTAATTCTCCTCATTGTATTTTAAGTGTGTCACTGTTCAAATCAATGTAAGGTTTTGTCTTTCTCATCTAATCTAGGCCAAGCACTACATTGTACTTAGTTATTGTAATCATGGGGCCATTAAGAGTAATTTAAACATCCCCTATCTGTGCCAGGAAGGATTTTTCCTCTCTAATGACTGGGGTACTTGTGGTGCTCTAGCTTCTCAGACCCCAGTATCTGTCCTGGGTCAATGCCAGGTACTGGCTGGATGAGGTTGTCATTCTCCAAGTGAAGGGATTCCTTGGCTAAAAGGTTGTCTTGTCCTGAAGGATTGAAAATTCCTCAAACACCTTCCCACTCACCATCCTGGCATCCCCTCCATAGACCATCACCTCATTGGGTGTTATTCTCTCCTTAGATTGGTACCAGTTGTGAAACAGTCTCTTGAACCCCTTTTCTAGGAATTCCTTGCCTCTGGTGGTCATTTTGAGTTGCTCAGTGAGACAATCCCATTCTATGTCTGAAATTTTACTAGTGGAAAATTTCCTGCAGCTCTGTCAATACACATCCTTCTTTCCTGGGCTAGGGTATAAAATATGATGAGTCTTATCCATGATTAGGGCTGCGGTGTCCCACCCCCAGATAAAACCTGGATTCTGTCTGAAGTTTCTGAAAATGTGGAAGGTAATATATTTTCTATTTAAAGCTGATTTTAAATCCAATCTTCCAGAATGCCAGAAAAAAGAAGATCTTTGTCCGGGAGTGGGACACTGCAGCCCTATCCATGATAAACTATTTGAAAGCAGGGAGAAGGATTAGGGGTCAATATTGGCATTTCTTTGAATCAGAAGAAAGATCTCTTTAGAAACCTTCTGTATTATAGCCTGTTTTTAGAGGGCAATTTTTGGTGTTCCAAGTCTTGGACTCCTTTCTTTATGTCTTAGACTCCTTGCACTTGGTCTTGGGCTCCTTTCCTTATGTCTTGGGCTTCTTTTGTGACTTCCTGCTCTGGATGCTCCCCTTGTTTCAGTCTTTTCCCCTTAAATAGCTCCTTGTTTCAGTCTGTTTTTCTTTTGAGCTTCTTCTTTTCCAGGCTTAAACCATTGTTTTCCCCTCTCTCTATAATGAATTAAGACTTCTTTATTACCTCAACTAATCATAGCAGACTTTTCCTTTTCAACTCCCTGGTTTATTAGGCTTTTTCACCTTGTTTCACTGTAAAAAATGTTGATAAAACAGGCTTTGGTGTCACGGTCTATACCAGAGTCTGACTGGACTCCCACAGGGCAGGCAGGCTGGGCCTGGAAGGCCATGTACACAATAGGAACAATACAGACCAGATAGTTGACGGCAGTAGCAAAGGGGTGCCAACTCCCAGTATGGGGCACAACCTGGTTGGCCAGCCCCAATACTGTGATGTAGACAAACCCCAACTTACTGAAGTACTGGGCGGGAGGCGCATTGGTTAGGGGGAACAGCAGGAATCTCCTTCATTTTAGGCAGAAGATCCAGGTGATGAGGGTGGTAATACTCCATGTCAAGGGCACAGGGAGGATTGACAAAGGTAGCAGGAGCATAGCCAGGGGGTATGGGTAGACAAGTTTGTATTGTGTTGTGGATTCACAAATAGATGCAAAGAGAATAATTAAATTGTAGAAAAAATAAACAATTCCTGCAATAAGATAATGATTTCTGGGCATAAACTTGCTTTATTAAGATGTCAACAGTGAGGAGGGCTTCTCCTCCTCATTATTTATGCTTACTGGTAATTTTGAGGCTTTTAGTGCCACCAGAGAACTGATGGCATCAATTGCAGTTACACTTATGATTTTCACTGGAATTTGTGTACTTGGACTAGGGGGTGGGTGCTCATTGGTTGGTATAACATGAACCTTTCTTGAACTGCAGCATGCCAAGGTGCCACAGTTATTTATAGATCCTGTGAGTGATTGAGCGCCTGGTTGCACAATCAAACAATTGCGCTCCCAATGTAACATTTCCCGATAGTTGAGAGGCCCAAATTTGTTAATGGAATCAAAGCCATGGATTTGAGGCTTGTGTGCCTCTCAAATCCCGGGCCATTTGTTAGTCAAAAGATGGGTTTTCTGGCTCTGGGATATGCTTGGTATGGGTTCCCAAGCTGTGGGGGTTTTGCCTCTAGGATGGCCAGCTGATTGTCCAGGGCTTTCTGGGCCCTGACATTTGGCCTTCAGTCAATCACACGCCTGTAATTGCCTATTCCCCCAAATGGTTTCCTCATACAACCTGCTACCACATTTTGCTCAAACCTGTTGTCTCTGCCTTCCAGAGAAACTCTAGGCTCGTGTTTCAAACAGTTTTCTCATTTTTTCTGCCATCTTTCCCTGGGTTTATTTGATTGCTTTTTCTTGTGTTTTACATAAGTAATTTTCTACCTGTGTTTTAATCAAAGTTTCCCCACAATTGCATCCCTTGGCAAAATTCAAACACCCTGTTACCTTAGTCTGTAATATGACTAGTGGCGGAAGGATTCTCTCTGTTTTTGAAGTTTCTCTGTGCTGTTCCTGTCTGCTTCTGCTTCCTTTTTCCCATTTATCTCTTCAATACTGTAAATTCAGAACCTGAATGTAAAAATGCGGGATTGTCAAATCCTTGGTCCAAATTTTGAATCACTTTTTGTGGGCAACTCAGCTGAGTGAAAAATAAAATATTTAATAAAATCAACCATTT
>QTSX02007551.1:0-19757 GCA_014839935.2 Entomophthora muscae | reverse complement strand
TGATACATGGAAATACTTTTTGTTCCTGACTAATGTATTGTGGGTCAGTTGATGTGTTGAGGGGTCTTTCCCTTTGGTTTCATACTCAGTGTTGTACAGTTTTGGCCAGTCAGGGTCCAGGTGGTCAGGGTGATTGTCTCTAGGCTGACATAGCCTAGAGAGAGCATCAGCTGTGACCAGCTCTTCTCCCTTTTGTATTAGATGTCCAGGTTAAGCTGTTCCAGCAGACATCCATTTGGCTTGTTGCCGTGCAAGTGCGTTCTGAGTTTTGAAATAGATTAAGGATTTATGGTCAGTTGTACTCAGACATTTAAATGTCCTTCCAAGTAACATCTCTATTTCTTGCAAGCGTGGTATATTGCTAGCAATTCCTTATTGTGTATTGGGTATCTCTGCTCAGTATTCTTTAGTTTTCTGCTTTTGTAACATACTGGCAGGAAGTCTTGCTGCCCTGGCTGACAGATGCGCAGGACTGCGCCAATGGCGGTGTTGTTGGCATCTGACTTGAGCTTGTAGCACCCATTATTATTAGGGTATTGCAAGATTGGTTCTTTGATCAGAGCTTGTTTTAATAAATAGAAATTCTTGTCACATTCTGGAGTCCAAATGAATTTCTTTTTGGCATTATCCTTGGTTAAGTCATTGATTGGTGCGGTTAGTTTTCTGCAGTCTGTGATGTATTTCCTTAGGTAAGCCACCATACCAAGAAAGCATCTAACTTGTTTAACAGAGGTGGGGCGTTGCATGTTATTTATGGCTTTTATTTTGTCTGAATCTGCTTTGATGCCACTGTCAGAGACAATGTGGCCCAAGAACAGGAGTTCCTTTTCCATAAATTGGCACTTACTTGGTTTTGCGTAAAGTTTGTGCTTTGTGAGTCAATTGAGTGTCTTGCAGACATGCGTGAGGTGTTCCTCTTTTGTTTTTGAGAATATGATGATATTGTCAAGGTAGCATAATGTATTTTAGAGACTGTTTAGTGCTTGATTCATCATGGCAACAAATGTTGTGGGAGCTTTGGTCATCCCAAAGTTCATTACCCTACACTCAAAGGATCCAAATTGTGTACAGAACACAGTCTTTGGTATGTCCTTTTCCTTTACTTCAACCTGGTTGTACCCTGAGGTGAGGTCAATTTTGGAGAAAAATTTGGCACCTGAGAGTCTTGCAAACAGATCCTCTATAAGTGGAAGAGGGTATTTATTCTTTACTATGATTGCATTTAGTGCTCTGTAGTCGGTTACTAGATGCAGAGTGCCTTCCTTTTTCTTTACAAAGAATACTGCTGCCCCCCATGGGGATTCAGACAGGCAGATGAAGCCTTTAGCTAAGTTGTCCTCAATGTGTGTTTTGAGGGTTTGGGTCTTCATGGGAGAGATTCTGTAGAGGGGTGCAGGTTTGGGCATGGCTTTGCATAAGCCAATGCCGTGTTTGACTTCCTGTTTGGGGGTTAACTTGGTGAGTTCCTCTTTGAATATGTGAGCGTATTCATTTAGGAGTGCTGCAAGTTCTGGGCATTGGATCTTTTGTGTTTGTATGTTATTGAACTCAGTGTACCTCATTATGTAGAGGGTGCTATTTTTGGTTAGATGTTCTGAGTCATCTTGGTTTATGACCTGGACAAATACTGTGTCTCTTATAATGAGGTCATTGGGTTCTTTGAGCATGTTAAAATTGACTCTGTTGCATTTGACGGTCATGGTTTTTGTTTTCCAACATACGCTGGGGTTCACTCAGGTGAACCAGTCCATGCCTGCTACAATGTTTTAGTTTATGTTGTTAATGAAAAGTCCTTTGATGGATGTTTGTATTCCTTGGAGGTCAATTCTGAAGTGAGTTGGTTTGCCTTTGAGTAGAACCTTTGATTCGTCTGCCATTCTGGGTATTTGAAGTTGGATTTGACAACTGGTATTTTGTATTTGGTTAAAAATGGTTTGCTAACCATAGTGTGTTGTGCACCAGAGTCAAACAAAATTTTATGTGTATGAGATTTGTAAGTGAATGGATAGACAAGAAGTTGTGAGCAATCTTTAATTTTTTGTTCATAAAAATGGAGGAGTGTGGTACAGGGAATGCAAGCAGCAAAGTTCATGCCTTGGTACAATTTCTTGTCAAGTTGGGGGGAGACAGGGGCACTTAATCCTGCTCCCCCTCCTCTTTTCCCTGTTCCTCTGTTTTGAGACCTTTGAGGTCAGAGAATGTGGGGTCAGATTCATAGCAAATTGCTACTTCAGCGTTGTTAACTTTGGCAGTGTCCTCTTTCTTGGGACGGGAGTGGTTTGCGCTTTGGCTGTGATTGCCTTTATTGTGATTGGAGTTGCTGTTGTTATGGTTGGTATTTTGGCGTTTGTTGCCATTGGATTTTTCTTTGTCATTGCTGTTTGCAGAGCAATTGCTGTTGTGTGCAGCATATTCCATGTTTGCGCATTTTTCAACGTGCTTGGCTTTTGCAATGAGTGCAGGCATGGAGGTATTTGCCTCTGGGCAGATGAGGGCAGTAACAGAGGGTTTCATTCTGTTGATTAATGATGCTCTGGTGTGTACATTGTCAGCCTGTGCTGGGTTTTGGATCTTGCAATGTATTTCCTCAAATTTGTTAGCGTAAGTTGCAATAGTGATCTTCTGAGGAAGATCACTGAGCTGTATTGCAATGTCTTGGAGGGATTCAGTGACGCAGAAATTGTGGGTGATGTCCTCTTTGAACTCTTCTAGTTGTCAAGCTGGTTATCAGTCTGTGAGCCAACCCAGGTGGCAAACCATTTAGCTGCAGCCTTGTACAGGCGCTTTCTGGCTTCCTGGACCCATTTCTCATGGGGAATGCAGCTGGCGCAGAGTTTGGCAGCTGTGTGATCTAGCCAGTTGATGATGTTTTCTTTGTTTTTAACAAAGAACTTGTCAATACCATTGTACTTGGTGTTGGTAACTTCACCTGTGATAGGTGGTATTGCATTTGTTTGTGGTTGAAGAGAGCAACTGTATTGAATGATCTTGGCACATGCTTTGGGCATGACCAGTCCTTCAAATACAGTGCATCCACTAGGTATATCCTCATTGATGTTGTGGGTGAAGAAGTACATTTTCCAGGTCTCCTGGGATGTGGCCTGGTTGAGTATGTGAGCAAAGGTGGGTGGGTTTTGGTCAGACCTTTTCTCTCTCATAGACGTGGTCAAAAAACCGTAGCTGCTACCAGTGATAAGGAGTGCCTTTTGGGGAAGCTTCAAATATGGAATTAAGAAAGAAGAGAAGTATGTTTTATTGGATAATACTTTAGACTTATATAGACTTGACTGTGGCGGGGATTTAGTTGGATTGAACCTAGGAGTTGGTCATGTGTGAGATGGGTTCAAGTTGCTGGATACCTGGACAGTCAGGTGTTTTGCTTGGTTACCATTCTTGGTATGTCAAACAGTATATTGGAAGGGGACTAAATTGGGTGATGGCTGGATGTTAATTAGGTTGAAGGTAGCCAGAATGCTTGTACATCCAGGCCCTTGAAACAACCAACAGGTATAGTGATAAGATCTAAGAGCATTGGCTAACTGCTTGTAGAAACTCAGCACCGCAAGCTGCAACAAATCTGATACTCTACAATTATGACATTGATGGTGTGCTCTAAGTACAGACAACAGACAAGAATTCCTCCCTGCTGCATAAAAATCAAGATAACTTTCAGATGGTGAGCAGATACCTCCACTCATAACAATGAGCTGGTAGTAAATGTCTCTTGCCTGATAAAACTGTGCTACACCTGGAAGAAGCATAACTATTCCAAGTACCAACTTACAAAAAATCACTAGTATTCTTCATAACACAACCACATCTTCTGGGAAGATAAGCTGAAGGGATGGGTCTCTTATAAAGGTACCCCATGAACATCAAATGCAACCCAAGAAAAGGTTTACTTACCGCAGACGCTCTTTCAAGGCTATACTGTAAGCATCTACTATACCCAGATGAAAAAGGCCCTGATTGTCTTATGCTGGTAATTTGGAATCTCCAAGAAGGCTTCTCACCTGGTACTGCCATGGACACTCAGAAAAAGGCCTCACAAACAAGCATCTGTTTAAAAAACGTCTATGCAATCCTTCACAATATACTACCAAGAGAGGGCGCTGTACCCAACGTCCTACCAACACCAAATATGGATACCATCCTTCTTACCACAGGAATTTAGGTTATAACCATAGCCGGGACCTATATGGGTAATCAAGGCTCGCCAATGGTGACCAAATATTTTCATAAAGAATCAAGGGGCCCGCAATCAGTGCAAACCACACCAAAAATACATCTTATTCAAGGCACCTTAGTCAACAATACCTATTGCTATGACTAACTATCCAAATTACGGGCCTGAGACGTTATGGAGACCATGGATAGTGTTGAAAAGAGGAATAAGTGAATCATCACTGTCATTGCTTATGCAAAAGAACAGCCATTTGTACAAAAATACAAAGAGCAGATAGTATACAGCATAACATACTTCATTAGCAAAGAGATACCTACCAGGTTTGGTAGACCTGAACTCTGCATTACATATGGGGGCTGGACTTACTGCAGCAGTCACCAACATCTACCTTGCCAAGAATGGTATCCAGCACACTGTCAGCAGCCCTCACTATCCACAAGCAAGCAGTAAAGTTGAAAGGTTAGCTAGATCTCTGGCCAAACTACCCAGTAATTTTTGGTACTGTTGAGAGTCTGAATGTACAAGCATTCTGGCTACCTTCAACCTAATTAACATCCAGCCATCACCCAATTTAGTCCCCTTCCAATATACTGTTTGACATACCAAGAATGGTAACCAAGCAAAACACCTGACTGTCCAGGTATCCAGCAACTTGAACCCATCTCACACATGACCAACTCCTAGGTTCAATCCAACTAAATCCCCGCCACAGTCAAGTCTATATAAGTCTAAAGTATTATCCAATAAAACATACTTCTCTTCTTTCTTAATTCCATATTTGAAGCTTCCCCAAAAGGCACTCCTTATCACTGGTAGCAGCTACGGTTTTTTGACCACGTCTATGAGAGAGAAAAGGTCTGACCAAAACCCACCCACCTTTGCTCACATACTCAACCAGGCCACATCCCAGGAGACCTGGAAAATGTACTTCTTCACCCACAACATCAATGAGGATATACCTAGTGGATGCACTGTATTTGAAGGACTGGTCATGCCCAAAGCATGTGCCAAGATCATTCAATACAGTTGCTCTCTTCAACCACAAACAAATGCAATACCACCTATCACAGGTGAAGTTACCAACACCAAGTACAATGGTATTGACAAGTTCTTTGTTAAAAACAAAGAAAACATCATCAACTGGCTAGATCACACAGCTGCCAAACTCTGCGCCAGCTGCATTCCCCATGAGAAATGGGTCCAGGAAGCCAGAAAGCGCCTGTACAAGGCTGCAGCTAAATGGTTTGCCACCTGGGTTGGCTCACAGACTGATAACCAGCTTGACAACTAGAAGAGTTCAAAGAGGACATCACCCACAATTTCTGCGTCACTGAATCCCTCCAAGACATTGCAATACAGCTCAGTGATCTTCCTCAGAAGATCACTATTGCAACTTACGCTAACAAATTTGAGGAAATACATTGCAAGATCCAAAACCCAGCACAGGCTGACAATGTACACACCAGAGCATCATTAATCAACAGAATGAAACCCTCTGTTACTGCCCTCATCTGCCCAGAGGCAAATACCTCCATGCCTGCACTCATTGCAAAAGCCAAGCACGTTGAAAAATGCGCAAACATGGAATATGCTGCACACAACAGCAATTGCTCTGCAAACAGCAATGACAAAGAAAAATCCAATGGCAACAAACGCCAAAATACCAACCATAACAACAGCAACTCCAATCACAATAAAGGCAATCACAGCCAAAGCGCAAACCACTCCCGTCCCAAGAAAGAGGACACTGCCAAAGTTAACAACGCTGAAGTAGCAATTTGCTATGAATCTGACCCCACATTCTCTGACCTCAAAGGTCTCAAAACAGAGGAACAGGGAAAAGAGGAGGGGGAGCAGGATTAAGTGCCCCTGTCTCCCCCCAACTTGACAAGAAATTGTACCAAGGCATGAACTTTGCTGCTTGCATTCCCTGTACCACACTCCTCCATTTTTATGAACAAAAAATTAAAGATTGCTCACAACTTCTTGTCTATCCATTCACTTACAAATCTCATACACATAAAATTTTGTTTGACTCTGGTGCACAACACACTATGGTTAGCAAACCATTTTTAACCAAATACAAAATACCAGTTGTCAAATCCAACTTCAAATACCCAGAATGGCAGACGAATCAAAGGTTCTACTCAAAGGCAAACCAACTCACTTCAGAATTGACCTCCAAGGAATACAAACATCCATCAAAGGACTTTTCATTAACAACATAAACTAAAACATTGTAGCAGGCATGGACTGGTTCACCTGAGTGAACCCCAGCGTATGTTGGAAAACAAAAACCATGACCGTCAAATGCAACAGAGTCAATTTTAACATGCTCAAAGAACCCAATGACCTCATTATAAGAGACACAGTATTTGTCCAGGTCATAAACCAAGATGACTCAGAACATCTAACCAAAAATAGCACCCTCTACATAATGAGGTACACTGAGTTCAATAACATACAAACACAAAAGATCCAATGCCCAGAACTTGCAGCACTCCTAAATGAATACGCTCACATATTCAAAGAGGAACTCACCAAGTTAACCCCCAAACAGGAAGTCAAACACGGCATTGGCTTATGCAAAGCCATGCCCAAACCTGCACCCCTCTACAGAATCTCTCCCATGAAGACCCAAACCCTCAAAACACACATTGAGGACAACTTAGCTAAAGGCTTCATCTGCCTGTCTGAATCCCCATGGGGGGCAGCAGTATTCTTTGTAAAGAAAAAGGAAGGCACTCTGCATCTAGTAACCGACTACAGAGCACTAAATGCAATCATAGTAAAGAATAAATACCCTCTTCCACTTATAGAGGATCTGTTTGCAAGACTCTCAGGTGCCAAATTTTTCTCCAAAATTGACCTCACCTCAGGGTACAACCAGGTTGAAGTAAAGGAAAAGGACATACCAAAGACTGTGTTCTGTACACAATTTGGATCCTTTGAGTGTAGGGTAATGAACTTTGGGATGACCAAAGCTCCCACAACATTTGTTGCCATGATGAATCAAGCACTAAACAGTCTCTAAAATACATTATGCTACCTTGACAATATCATCATATTCTCAAAAACAAAAGAGGAACACCTCACGCATGTCTGCAAGACACTCAATTGACTCACAAAGCACAAACTTTACGCAAAACCAAGTAAGTGCCAATTTATGGAAAAGGAACTCCTGTTCTTGGGCCACATTGTCTCTGACAGTGGCATCAAAGCAGATTCAGACAAAATAAAAGCCATAAATAACATGCAACGCCCCACCTCTGTTAAACAAGTTAGATGCTTTCTTGGTATGGTGGCTTACCTAAGGAAATACATCACAGACTGCAGAAAACTAACCGCACCAATCAATGACTTAACCAAGGATAATGCCAAAAAGAAATTCATTTGGACTCCAGAATGTGACAAGAATTTCTATTTATTAAAACAAGCTCTGATCAAAGAACCAATCTTGCAATACCCTAATAATAATGGGTGCTACAAGCTCAAGTCAGATGCCAACAACACCGCCATTGGCGCAGTCCTGCGCATCTGTCAGCCAGGGCAGCAAGACTTCCTGCCAGTATGTTACAAAAGCAGAAAACTAAAGAATACTGAGCAGAGATACCCAATACACAATAAGGAATTGCTAGCAATATACCACGCTTGCAAGAAATAGAGATGTTACTTGGAAGGACATTTAAATGTCTGAGTACAACTGACCATAAATCCTTAATCTATTTCAAAACTCAGAACGCACTTGCACGGCAACAAGCCAAATGGATGTCTGCTGGAACAGCTTAACCTGGACATCTAATACAAAAGGGAGAAGAGCTGGTCACAGCTGATGCTCTCTCTAGGCTATGTCAGCCTAGAGACAATCACCCTGACCACCTGGACCCTGACTGGCCAAAACTGTACAACACTGAGTATGAAACCAAAGGGAAAGACCCCTCAACACATCAACTGACCCACAATACATTAGTCAGGAACAAAAAGTATTTCCATGTATCAAATTGCACTGTATACCAAATTATTAATGACAAACCTATTCTGTACATCCCACTTGCACAAAGAGTTAACACCATACTAAGACATCACAGCCTGCTAGTCCATATAAAGGCTCTCAACCTATACCTCACAGTAAAAGAGATAGTATGGTGGCCCAACCTCAAGCAGGATATTGTGATGTTCTGAAAAAGTGCACAGTGTGCAAGAAATACACCAGTACAAAGGCTCCTCAGCCAACAGTCAACCCAGTACCAGACCCTGAACCATTTAAGGTTTAGGGCTAGATGTAGTGGGGCCCTTCCCAGAAACAAAGACAAACCAACGTTTCTTAATTGTAGCTATTGACTTTGCCACACGCTGGCCCATCTACTGGGCAACAAAGGACCATAAAGCAGAAACCATCAACCGTTTTATTAACAAAGAAATCATAGCCAACTACAGCACTCCAGACTACATCATAACTGATGGAGCAACTGAGTTATCAGGTCATGTAGTAAATGACAACTTAAAATCCAAAAACATTAAACACTCCACAACCTCCCCACACAGGCCACAAGCCAACAGTAGAATGGAACACCTAAACAGCAGCCTTATCAGGACCCTAGAGAAAATAATGGATGGCAAAGCCAAAGACACATGGCCACTATACGTGAAACATGCATTACTGGTATCCTGAGTCCACACCAACCAAGGGACAGGCTATTCACCGTTTGAGCTAACCTACAGGTACAAACTGGAAATAATCACCCACAACAAACAGCCCTATATAAAGTCCCCCTGGAAACCTCCCACAGTAGAGCAAGCACCAAATCTACAACACATCTGCCTCAAAGCTAAAATAGCAGAAATGAAGAGGCTCAAGACACAAAAGGTAACCTCCACAGAGGAACCACTTCCCATCAACTCCCCTTTCTGGATTCTAGCTGGCAACAGAAAGAAAATAGACTCAGTACACTGGGGACTAGGAAGAGTCATCAAATACAGACCAGAGCACAACACCTACCTAGTGAAATTCCAAAGTGCTAAAAACCCAATTATCAAGAAATAACACAGAACCCGTCTCTGCCTCAGTAAAGGAGAACACTCAACCAGACTGGTCTAACTAGAAAACAGCTCCAGGAGCATCAGGTGGCAGCCGTTGAGACAAAGCCCCCTCCTGATGCACCAGAGTAACCCCTTAAGGGGGGGTGTTGAGGATCTGGATGTACAAGCATTCTGGCTACCGCCAACCTACTTAATATCCAGCCATCGCCCAATTTAGTCCCCTTCCAATATACCGTTTGACATACTGAGAATGATAACCAAGCAATATCACCTGACTGTCCAAGTATCCAGTGGCTCAAACCCATCTCACACATGACCAATCCCTAGGTTTGATCCAACTAAATCCCTGCTACAGTCAAGTCTATATAAGTCTAAAGTATTATCCAATAAAATATACTTCTCTTCTTTCTTAATTCCATATTCAAAGCTTCCCCAAAAGGCTCTCTTTATCAGTTGGTATAGTTGCAGCCTTAATAGGACAGAATAAATTAGGATAATTGGACAAATCTGATTGCTTTATTTGATAGTGAAAGGTTATATAATAGGAGGCAATGAAATTTCCACTAGGGGAAAAGAGGCAACAGCAAAAGGACTTGCTGAATGGAGGGGAGAGAAGTGGTATACTAGAAATACCTGCACACAAAAACAACCTGTTTTTGCTCACCTTCTCAAATGGGACAAGTGGCACTGGTTGTGACATTTCTATTATTATTCTTGTAAGTGAAGTATGTACTTTATGTGCCATTTTATCTCAGATTGATTGCCCTTTTTACAGGAATTTAAAATGGGTTTTTGGGCATAAAATATTAATCACAACAGAACAATCAAACAATCATGTGATTGCTTTTTTGTCAGCGGCATAGATGAACATAATATTGTCTTTATCCATTAGGGATCTGTGGTAGAGGGGGAAAGTGGAATCAGAACCAGGTGAAAAATAATTTTTAGCGTATAATAATATGCTCTGATATCTTTCTGTTCTCAAGCCTATTGGCTAAGATCAATTGTAGTGAAATGTGTAATGATATCTGGTTTTTGGTTAACTCTTGGTGCTTATTATTGGTGAATTATTAAAAGGATTTAGCCAAATTCTAATGGGTTGGGCTATCACTTCAGTGTAATTTCATGGATCACATAGTAAATTATTGGGGCAGGAAGATATTCAGCCAATTTTTTCTGTCAACTGAGTTTCAGTCAAATTTGATCTAACTATAATTTTCCTCATATGTAATTTTTTACTTTGCAACAATAAAAAACAAAAATGCAAAATAAAGAAAGTCTATTCAGTCAAATTGTGCTTTATACGTTTTTATATTATTATTTTATTTTCTAATAGTTAAATTTAATTTAATTGGCTTTTAAAAAGGCAAATATTTAAAATTAGCCTTTTAAATACCAAAAATAAGATTGAAAATAATTATATATACAAAGCATAGCTTTTATTGGTAAATAGATTATATTTTTATTTTTTTATAGTAAAATTAAAAAATAATATATGAATAAAATTATAGTTGGATCAAATTTGACTGAAAATCAGACAATGGGAAAAAATTGATGGAATAGCTTCCTGCCCCAAGTTATTGATTTTGATCTTGGTTTTTCCTGAAAAACTCCCACTGGTTGTGGGCTCTTACTCTGAAATCCTTCAGAATTGAGCCACATAATGTACAGTTGGGCTTATGGTCTTTTGAGAAAGTGGGCCACAAGCCAGGAAGCCCAGGGTTAAAATTGTTTTTTTTGTTTTATTAAATGAAGAAAAATGACATTTGTGACACCTAAGTTTGAAAACATCATCCAAAAAGCGCTACTGTCAGGACAAGTGGAAAATTTCCCTATAGCGTTGGCCACTTGGGAGCCAGAAGAGGGCTGCCAGAACTGCCTGGCTCTTGTAGATGAGCTTTGGGAGAAAAGAGAGCCTTCTAAAGAGAAGATTAATTTAACAAACCCATCTCACAAAGTTGGATTCCAAAGATCCTCTAACAAATAGTATTTTTCCCCATTTTCCTTGTTTTAGCCAATTTTCTTAGCCATTCTTAATTCACTATAGACTTTGGAACTTTCAAACCTTATAGCCTATCACTATAGCTCCTATAGAGCTATCTTGTTTTCTAATAGCTCAATAAAGACATCATAGTAAGACACATCACTAATTTTCAGATTTTCATGGAAATTATTTCCATCATTCTTTTATTAAATTTTGGAAAATCAAAAAATATATTATGAAATATTATTTCATTCTGTGTTTGAAGAAATGCTGGAATTAAACTATTCCAATTTATTATACTCACTGTTACCAATTTACTGACCATCATTAACAGCCTCACTAGCTTATGTTTCACTTTGGCTTGAGGACTGGCAATGTTGTTTGTTGTCTCTGTGGTTTGGGAGTTTTCCTGGTCCAACTGCCTAACATCTTTGCGGCATGATGAAACCATGCCCACAATTGTCATGTTTGCCTGGGCGCTCCTGCCAAACACCTTTGTTGTGGCATAGAACATCCCTCATCTGTCACACACCTAATCCCAAATTACAATTCCAAAATGAAAAACACCCAAAGAGGAAGAAAAACTTGTCTCAAAAGTATTATGCAGAAAGCTAAGGTAACAGTCACTAAAAGTATGGCCCAACAAATAGTCACATCCAAAGAGAATTCAATTGCCATTGATACCCCAGTATGATCCTTGTCAGAAAATCTGTGAACTGTAGTATTTTATCATCCACAAGATGATATCATAAGTCTTCTAAAATCAGAGAAAGTACAGAGAACCTGTGACTTTGGGCGTAACCTGCAGCCCAGAATATTTTGTTGTCATCAGAAGTTGCAAGTCTGACGGGGCCTAGGGCCCAAAGGATTTGGGATGTTCTTTCTACTTCTGGATATAGGTTCATAAGTTGTTGTCTCTATATTTACCTATAGGAATTAATACTGTATGGTGACAGTATCATCTTTTGCTCTACTAATAAAGCCTATGAGAGAATAACATTATGGAAATAAGACTTGGATCAGTCATCAAGTCAATAAGGAATCATCAGTCTTTTATTCTAATGGACTGGCTTTAAGACGGCCCGCCTGCACACATGCTATCCGAGTTAGCTCACAATGCTAGAAGAGACTGAAGTAGCATTATGGCAACACAGCAGGAGGCCCAGTCTTTTTGGGGTGGTTTTAACGGAAGGCTAACTTGACATCTTCCACAGATTGATATCCTTTCTGTCTACTTGGGCCACTTCCAGGGCTAGCTAGCCAGTGGTTGGCTACTAGTTCACAGAGATGATTATTTCTCTTAATCAGAGCTACTCTAATACAATAGGCTCAGAGCTTTTTATCTTAGAGTGTTTGGCCTGGCAGCCCAGTCTATGATGGACTCTTCTAGACGTAATTCATATGGCAGTTCATATGACTACCCTCTTGTTCTAAATATGATTAAAGTTTAAAATATTAATTATTATTATACACATGTTGAGGTGCTTGCAGGAGAGAACTAATTAATGAGCAATAATTACAGATTTTGTTAATCAATTAGAATAAATTGATTCATTAATGCCAGGATATGATTTAGTCATTGATCTTGCGGCCCAGTTGCCTGTGTTATTTTTTAAACCATTCCTAAGATCATATGACAGCTGGCCTACAATTATTGGTTGAATTCATTAATTAGTCAATATCCCAAAATGCTGAAGATCCTTGAGGAAAACTGTAAGAAGCTAGACTCAGTAAATAGGGGACCAGGTAGAGTTTTCAAATTTAGTCATGAGTACAACACACACCTTATGAAATTCTGCAGCACCAAAGAAACTGCTATTAATAAATATCCCAGGTCTCACTTCTGCCCAAGGAAATTTGGTTATTGTATCACACTAGTGCATATCTCTACTCAGCTACAGGATCATCAGGAACTTCTAACAAAATCATACCACCTCTGCTGTTGCTTCAGTTGCAAACTAACCCTTAAAGAGGGAGTGCATTGAGGAATTGAATTTGAAGCCTCCAAATTTCAGTTTTGTGCCAATCATCCTTCTCTTGCTAAATCAACATTAAGTTCTTTCAGCTACGATCCAGTCAAACTCTCACACTCATACTTGATTGCTGAATAATTCTGGGATCAAGCCATGATAATCTTGGCTTAATATTCAATTCTATTGTTTCAATAAAGTATTCTTCTCTCGTATTCTTCTCACTTCCCCTCATAGGTTGCCTTGGTGCCAATTTAAAAAAATATCTGTTGGGTTAATAATGTAGCACTCTCAAATTATAGAGTTAGATCTTAGCCTAAGAAAAAATTCCTCTGTTGGACATGGAAGCCCTCGAATTATTTTCCCTGGGGAGTTGATCTGGCTCATTCTTATGGATGAAATTTGAGAAGCTTGTTGTCCTTTCTATTCCTCATTAAGAGGGATATAGCCCAACCTTTACGCCTTAGAAAATAAAACTTGGATTTTTATTACTTTATCAAGACCTAGAATTTCAAACTATTTTTTGGTCGTTTTATTAAAGTTTGTATCTTCTCTTTTCACTTTGTGTGAAAACATATACTTAAAATATGACTCCTGCTTCCTAAAAGTTATTAGATTTGAACAAGGCTTGTTTTCTTTTATTGGCTATTGTGCTGCCCATTTGGAACAGCTTTGCATATTTACATTCCATCAGTGTACCATGCAGCTGTGGCCTGTTAGCCTTAGTGATTTGGTTAGGTCCATAGGTCAGCCTGCCTAATATTTTGGCTGCAGCTTGGTCCATGCTTCCTGGGTTTTACAATGAACTTTCATTTATCGTTTTTAAAGAGCAAGTCATACTTTTGCTTGTGTTGGCTGGGGAGCTATTTGTTTTTTAAATTTGCAATTAAGTTGAAGTTAAAACTTTATGTTAGCTTTGGAATCATGTGGTTGCATGGAAGGCTGAAAAGGCCAAGCAGCTGTGGGGAAGTCGATCCTTTATTGACTTCCCTGCGGTATTCATGTTGTAGTTATCTTTTTTACCCTAGGGGAATATGAATTTTTGAAGCCAGATAGATTTAGCTGGTTTCCTCTGTTTATACATATTCAGCTATTATGGGATATCAAATAGCTAATTAATTGTTGATTGATCCATAAAAATTATTAGATCAGCACTCTTGCTGAAAGCGTGGTGGTTGAGTGATTTACTTCCATGGGGACTACAGTACTGGTATTCACTTCGTCTTGGATGTAACTTCTGGCATGTGGCAACTCAAGGTTTGCATCTGCTTATTGCGAGACAGATTAACAAATAGCGAGCTCTGCAAATATAAAGCATTGGCATCTTCTAAGAATATATTGACAATAATAGGAAGTTTTGTCAAAAATTGTTACACGATCCTTTAATTTTACCATCCTATTGTATATAAATAATTGCTGGTTTGTTTAAATCTACTATTAATCACGCTCTCAGCACGAAAAGACGATATATTAAGTACCTTTTTAATTTAGGCCTACCACGTCTATGTGATTCATAACAATAATAAATGGTCTTGATATCGAACAAATAAGCCAGGTCTTGAGTTGCATGAAAAAATCTTTGACTATAAATGGCATATATAGTTTTATCAAGACAAGCTAGTAAGTATAGTTGAAGTAGTCGTTGCCGCAAAAAATAAATGTTTTATCGATTATGTCTCTGGAAACCTTTGTAAATATAATTAAAAGCTAGTCAAGCAAAATGCTTATAATAACATCATAAAGTTACATTAATTTGAAGTATCATTCTTGAAGGGCTTTCTTAGCTAGATATCTTAGCTTTAAAAATGTACAAAATTACCTAGTTTCCAAGAAATAATTTGCTGGAAAATACTCTTCTAATCTCAACGCCAGATTAAAAGGATATTTTATTGGCTAGCTTGTCCTTTGCGACAGTACGAAGTTCTTCAGAGACGGTTGCCATGATGGTGCCTTCAAGCTTGTTCATCAAATCAGTAGTGATTTTACTGATTTTTTCAAGTGCCTTAGCCTGGAATTCTTGAAGAAGCTCAGCTCCACCCCTGCTCCCATCAAAACCACCCACCTTCAACTCGCTTTTAACTGTATCCTTCACTTGGTGAGCGATTTTTTTGAGATCACTCATGAATCCTCGTGAACTAACTTCGTTTTCTTGAGGAAGTCCTCGTGAGGTATTATCATATTGCTGGCCCTGATAGCTTTGAGCATTTCCGGTGTGAAAGCCCTGCGAAGCATTGTTGTACTGTTGGTATTGGTTATTCTGGTAGCTTGGGGCGTTTGCTTGGGGAAATCCCTGCGGAGCATTGTTGTACTGTTGGTATTGGTTATTCTGGTAGCTTGGGGCGTTTGCTTGGGGAAATCCCTGAGGAGCATTGTACTGTTGGTTTTGATTATTCTGGTAGCTTGGAGCATTTGCCTGAGGAAATCCTTGTGGTGCGTTATTGTGCTGATAATTTGCATTGTTTTGATCATTTTTTTGGGACCCTTGGCTATCTTCAAGTCCTGGAACGAAAGAAGCCAATATTTTGCGGGCATCCTGGGGGATAAGATCAACGATATGGTCATAAACTGATTTCAACTCTCCGCGAACAAGAGGACGCACTTCCTCCAAAGAAGAATTAATAAAATTATCAATGAAATCTCCTGGGCCTTTCATCCCACCAAAGTTGAATCCCCGAGAAGCTTCTCCGGAAGAGGAGCTATCCTGTACACCACGGGTTTTGAGCTTCAGCTTATTCTGTGCAATTCCAACGACAGATCTGGTAACCCTATCAGATGTTGATGACGTGACATCTTGAACCACATCACGAACCCGCTGACGAGTTTCGTCAAGTATCTTATCTATTTTTTGCCGGATTTGATCAGCGATTTCATCCATAAATCCGCGAGCCACATCAGAGGCGCCTCTCTGCGAACCTAAACCACCAGGGACAACATCATTCAGAACGTTGCGTACTCCATCGGGGAGCTGCTGAAAAAGCTCTCCTCTGGTGCGTTCAACATGGGTATTGACATACTCAGATATTCTGGGTTTAAAAGAATCAAGCAAAAGGGGTGTAAGCTTATCATTTACTAAGTCAAGGGCCTGGTCTCCTCCAATCTTGGCAACAATATTCGAGAAAAAGTCCATAGCGAAAGCTCAATACTTGTAATGGAAACCTAGGAGCTAAACATCTGTAGCTAAATCCCTCTTTAAAAAGGTGAGGCGATAAATCATCACTTAGCCATTGTGCGGGAACACGCCTCAAGTTTACTGACATTTCGGTCCTAAAATTTAATTTCTAAAGTAAATCCGATCTGTGGGGTTCCCTCGCTCCACCCAAACTTAATGCGCCAACCCAGCTATGCTTCAATTTGCATCACTAAACAATGAAAGGTGGAACGAAAATTCGGATATGCGAATTATCTATAGCCAATCAGCCCCACGCCCTTTTAAAATTGAAGCCACTTAAAGAGAGGTTATAGGCTGGAGTTGTGTGACGCGACCCTGGCCTAGATTATCAAAAGGCTAAATGATTCACCATTCATCATACTTTATTTATTAATTGTCAAGATTTTGCATCTTGGGAGAGTTATCTTTATTATTGTTATACATAATGAGTTGTCAATTGGGTTGTTTGGCAACAATCCCAATCTACCAATCAGGGTTTGAGTTACAATGGGCTGATGATACTGCATCCAACCTAAGGGAGATAGCATGTTTGACTTTAGAGCAAGGTACCAGTGGCAATTACACTTGTTACCTGCAAGTACTGACAAGGCTTTAGCCAATACTTGGATACTTCTGACTACTAACTGCAGCTTAGTAGTGACACTTCAGTAATATAGGATTTCTACTCTCTATTGTGCTGGGTATTATTCTGCTCAATCTCTTCATTGGGAGAGCTCCTTATATAGGGTTTTTAGGCCATCTTGCCTGGATTAACATCTGAAGCTTCTTACTCTTATTTGTCATGGTGAAGTAGAGTGAGAGCTTGCTGTAGTCAATCAAATGGGGAGTATACACCCAAATAAGGATGACATTACCAATGAGGAGAAGACAGTGCATATTTACTCTGAAGTGGTAACCTTTAAAGAGGGAATATGGAAAGGTACAACAGATTGTAATGCATAGATACAATAGGAAGGCCTTAATTTGACTCAGAGTCAAGGAATCAGCAGCATAAATAGGTTCACATTCAATTTTACAAAATCAGTTATCATTTTGTCAGAAGGAGGAAGATTTCCAGGAGATTGCAATTGTCATGGCCATAGTTTTCCCGGGTGTGGCGCGGCCAAAGCCCCACCTGCTTACGGCAATCATATATTTAAATCTAACAATCAATTGTAAGTGAGTGGTGGCACAGAAAATTGGGTCCGAGTGGGGCATGGGGCATCCACACCCAATTTTTCCTTCTCTGGCCTGTTGGTCATCAAATCCTGACCTCAAAGGAGGTCAGGTAACAGCTTATAAAACCACCATTGGTGGAATCTGTAAGATGTCCAAATATTGTGTTCAAGGAAGTCATCCTGTCAAAACGTACCCAAAGGCCTTAAGTAACAATTATCCCCACCAAACTACCTTAGTAGCTTGATATTTTACTCTCAATAAATATCTCATCTCAATGATTCAATTATTTCAATATTTTCCAATCAGATTTTTAATAACCAGACTGCTAGATTCTGCTTTCTCACCTCTGCATTTTCCTGGCAATCTTCCTCCTTCTGCTGAAATGATTTCTCAAACCCGCAAAATTGAATATGAGCCTATCTATGCTGCTGATTCCTTGACGTTGAGCCAAATGAAGGTCTTCCTGGTGTACCTGTGCATAATCTTCTGCTGCCCCTTTCCTTATTCACTCTTCAAGGGTTACCATTTCTGAGTAAACACACATCATCTCCTCCTCATTAGTAATGTTATCCTCATTTGGGTGTACATTCCCCATTTGATTGATTATGAAAAGCTCTCACTAGCTTCACCCTGACAAGGTGAACCTATTTATACTGCTGATTCTTTGACTCTGAGTCAAATTAAGGTCTTCTTGTTGTACCTGTGCATAATCTTCTGTTTTACCTTTCCGTATTCACTCTTCAAAGGTTATTATTTTCAAGTAAACATGCACCATCTCCTCCTTATTGTTAATGTCATCCTAATTTGGGTGTACATTTCCCATTTGATCACTACAACAAGCTCTCATTCTATTTCACCTTGAAAGCAATGGTGAGAATGCAGAGTCTAATAATCTTGTTATTATAGATTATATGGGCAGATATTGAATTAATTGAGTCATGAGGCAAAATATTTATTTGAAAGGAAAATATCAAACTACTACTGTAGTTTGTTAGGAATGGTGTTACTTAAAGTTCTTGGGTACATCTTGATGAGGTAGCCTCCTTGTGCTTGGTTTTACTCAACTTACAGATACCAGCAATGATGGTCCTGTAAGCTGTTACCTGACCTTCTTTGAGGTCAGAATTTGAGAATCATCTACTGTAAATTCAGAACCTGAAAGTAAAAATGCAGGATTGTCAAATACTTGGTCCAAATTTTGAATCACTTTTGCGGGATGGCCTTTTTTAATTAAATTGAATTCTTTGTATATTTATTTGAATTTTTAAAAATGCAGTAACTCATAAACACTTTGCAAAGTTCAAGTCAGACTGCTTATTTCCAATGGACAAAATGAATTAACTGGAATCAGATTTGAAGCGTTCAAATCCATCAACCATTTTCATTAAGTTTACTATGTTTTTTGAAATTGCGTGATTGTCAAATCCAAGAACCAAATTTCAAATCACTTTTGAATGCCACTAGTAAACTCAGATATTAATTGCGGGAACTGGAATCAAAATTTAATGTACAGTAAGCACACTAGGAAACACCAACCCAAATAAAGAAGCTCCACTCTGGATAAAATCAAATGATAAATTCAATCTCAACAACTATGTTTAGACATAAAAAGTGACTAAGCTTTAAAATTGTTCAAACCAGAAAGTATATAATATTATACACTTCAAATCACAAATATAGAAACTCTGCTACTATTCAAGGCTAAATCAAGTGAAAACAACTACTCACAACTAAACCAATAAATCCAAATAAATACATATTTAACATAAAATATATTTTTTATTTTATTTTTATGGACTTTCAATCACATTCTCAGCCTGCCCCTGCACCAGCCTGCAGGGCAGCCTGTCCACAAGGGCGTCTCAGAGAGTCCAATAACAGACCCAGAACACAAATTGAAGGGAGTCATGCTGACACACAGGCCTCCCAGGGCGTCATTGTCAGTTAACCACCTCCCACATCCCAAGCCCAATCAACCAGCCTGAATCCAAGACAGAAGCCACTCTCAAGGCCTGCCATAAAAGTTTCCTACACCAGGGTCACCAGGAACACTGAGGTTACTTACACCTCCACCGTGTACCCAGTTGTCACCCAGCCCCACACTCTTGATCCAAGAGTTTCCACTTCTGCCCCCGTGTTTTTGACACATCCATGAGCCATTGGCCACCACTGAAGAGCCATCTGTGCCTGTATCATATGCCACCATTGACAGCGCCAGTGCAACTAAGTGTGATACCACCTTCTACACAA
>QTSX02007550.1:0-19862 GCA_014839935.2 Entomophthora muscae | reverse complement strand
GCCATAGAATTTGGCCACAGTCTCAGCTGGGAGGGTATGGATCCTGACCTGCAGCAAATTAAAGAGGTCCTTGGTCCCAGTTGGTGTTCCTTGCTTGACAACTTGCTTGAGCCACCCAAAGACTTCCTCAATGGGATTTAGGAAGGACAAATAGGCTGGGAGGAAGAGAAAGCATAAATTTGCCGTGGCCAATTGCTGGGGGCCCACTGCAATGCTGGTGTCAATTGATGGAAATTCTTCAAGAATGTCAGCCACTTTGTGGAGACCAATGTTGTCCAACACAATGACATTGGTAAAGCCAAGGCTTGTGCGCCTCAGGTGCTCCTGGACCAATCAAAGAAATGATAGAAAGGTACAGCTTTTGTGGGAGCCCAGTATCATTTGGTAGAGCTCAACCCCCTTTGGACCAAGGAGAGCCATCATTGAGTAGGCTGTGGCGTGGACTGCAGCACGCTGAGCCATCCCATCATTGGAGCATTTGGGGACATAGCCATACCCATTGCGCATTGACGAGGAAAATGCCAATTTGTCAATATAATAAAGTTTGACTGTCCCCTTGGCTTTGAGGGCAGTGTACGCCTCTGTGTAGTTTTTCTGAATGTCAATGTTGGCTGGGCTGTTTCTGTTGTAGGGGGATACCCCAAGCTTTTTCCAAGAAAATTGCATTCCCTTCACCAGATGATAGTAAAAGGAAATCAAGGCCTCAATCCCAAAAGTAGATTTAAACATGGCCTGTATATTTGCCAGTTCAAGATGGCAGTCCCAGGTGATCCACTGGCGGATTGCCCATTTGTGCTCCTTGGTGAGCATGGTAGAAACATGCAAGGATTTCTCTGTGGCAAGGACTTGACCCGTGTTGAGGAACTTGTTGAAGGTCTTTGAGGCGTACTTGGGATCCACCCCAACAATGGCTGCGGCCGCCTTGTAATTGCCTGATTCACACATTAGATTAAGCAGGATGATGCATTGGATGTCAGGGATGCGCTTATGAGCGGGCTTTTTAGCGGTGGGGATTGACTCATCAGCATTGGGCAAGGCACAGGGCATAGGCACCTTGTTGTAGAAGGCTGCAACTTTCTTGCGCACCAGTTGTCCCTCATCAGTTTGAAAGAACTCGGGCTCCTTGTTGTCCTCCTGATCAACATTGCTTATGTATGGCTCATAGCTAGTATCAAGTACAGGCTTCACCTTCTCCAGCATGGCTGACGGGACCAACTCTTGCCAGTACACCTTGTCAAACACATATGAAGTAAGTTCTACCTCCTTGTTTCTAACTTTCTTTGTAGTGGTGACCTTGGTTAGCTTCTGGGTCAGCTTTGGGACCCAAGGGTTTATGCTCCGCACCCTAGCAGCTTGTACTCCTTGAACTGGCTGTGTCAGTGCAGCATCACTATGGAACTCTCCTCTCCCGTCTCCTCCTTGAGTAGGCACTTGGGTTGCACTAAATCTATTCTTTGACCTGCGGGGGCAACCGCAACCACGGCGCACAACAGGTGTATTGGTACTCTGGTATTATGTTCCTTCCATTTTAAAATTTAATAAAATATTAAATAAATTTCAATTAAGGTACTCCCTAATTTTAATTTTTGCTTTTATTTGTATATGGATATTTAATTAATATTTTTCCCCACCCAATATCCCAATTATAGATTTTTTATTTCTTAATTAGTTGTTTTTGGTTTTACAACGCCCATTTTAGAATACTCAAAATAATTTCCACCCATTTTCCCAGATTTTACTGCCAAATTTAAACACCCAACACAATATTTTTAAAATTTATGTTTCAGATCTTGTGTCTTATTTTAGATACCTTGGTATCATTCACGATTACAATCCATTGCACACATTGCGTGAGTGATTTAGTTTATGTAGTGAGTTGCTATTGTGTTTTGTTTTTGGTTTGTGTTTTGACACACCTTGCTTGGGTGTATTTTGTCACCAATTCACATAGTAAACATATGTACACCAAAAGTCAACTCACACCATTTTGTTTGTGAATCAATGTATTTTGGATTGTATTTTGAATGGTTTTGCTTTGTGTATGAGCCTTTTGTTGCTGTGTTGACTCATTTTGCCCATTAACGCCAATAAGCCCTGTTAACAGAGTGTATATTTTAACCTGAGAGATGGATTTTGTTTAAATCTGAAATCATTTTGTTTAAATCTGAGGTATTTTTGGTTGTTGCCATAGCTTTTAAAACTACTGTACTGAGCCCTGCCTGTTCAGAGATAAATACAACTTCTGTCCTGCCTAATAATTAGGCAACTGTGGTAAGTTTGACTCCCTGGTACTTGAAACTATAGTAAAGTGAAAATTCAGCTTTTTCCCTGATTGACAACTGGAAATTGACACTATTTAATTAACAGATCTTGATGTACTGAAAACTTTTGATATAAAATAATTTTAGTCTTTCATCTATGGTATACTAAAGTGACTCCGGAGAGCTCAAAAATGCAATAAAAACAGTACCATAAAAAATAAAAACAAGGAGAACTAAGCAACTATTTCTCATTTTACTATGTAATTTACACTCTTCATTATAAAAATATTTTTTATCACCATAAAAATTAAAATTCCAAAAAACAAAAATAAATAAAAACACAACAAATAAAGTTATGCAAAATATGAAGAGATTTAAATCTTTATTTGATATATTTTATATAAGTACAAATGTGAATAATTTATGTTTTATTAGGAAATTAACAAAAATTAAGAGATTTCACTTACTTTCAACTATAAATATTCATCTCAAACTTACCATGCATACATAAAATAATCACTGCTATCTAATTAAATCAAAAAATTAAAAATTAAAAATTAAAAATTAAAACTACAAACTGAAAGATCAAAACTAAAAGAAAAAATATTAAAGCTAAAAAGTTAAAAGTTAAAAGTGAAAATCCAATAACTGAGCAAGCAAGTTTACTCCTCAATGTCAGGATTGAAAATTCTTCCTCTCTAGAAACCCAGGCCCAGGAGCAGGAATCAAACCCTGACTCTGCATCCCCCTGGGCCGCCAGGCCTGTGGACTGCAGGACCGTCCACCCGCGTTTTTCTGGGATTGAGCCCCCACAAGCTGATACTGAGAATGTTGACCCATGCAGTAAAACAAGCCAAACCAAAGAAATTATTGCACCAAATGGAAGACTAATCACAGCGCCTAATGGAGGTGCTAATTTGGCAACTATTAGCTTCATGAACTTGAAGTCTATACCAGTAATCAATCAAGAGCCAACCCAGGAAAGAGGCACGGGCCCAAGGCCTGGTCCCATGACCATGACACTAAAGCAAAATATTCAGGTAGCCAAATTGAGATTCTTGACCAATGAAAGAACTCCCGGGCTGAGTGCCATTTTGCTGCCTTTGGACCCAAGCACCCAGTTCCCCCGGCCTTGCCCTTTCTAATGCCCTGATGAACCCCCCATGGAAAATGTTAAGTTTGGAGGTGGGGTACTATATAGACCAAAGGACCCTGCACTCCAAACTTATTGCCATTTTTGAATAAAGGTTATGTTATTTTGGCTCATACAGCTATTGCCTTATTTTGTATTTGCTGTCTACCAATTCAGTTTGAGATCTCCTGGCCTGCCTGCCCCACCACCAGCTGTTTTCTGTCCTCCTGGTGTGCCCTTTGGACCTGTCCATTTTAACGACTACCCTCTGAAATCTGAATACAAGGAATACACCCCGGAAAAGATACTCAAACTCAATCATTTGGTCTGCATAAAATCTGCAATTAGATACAACCAACAAGGCATATGGATATTTTCAACACCCAAATTGTTCAGAGGGAAATTCAACTATCTCCCTGCTTACAACCTGCCCATGGAACCGCCTGTGACCCCAAAACCTATGCCGCTTCCTTGCCTGACCTCCCAACTGACCATTCTGGTAAGCTGTTTGGAATTGCGTACATCACCCTCACAGGGGTGATTGACACTATAATCCCGGCTGCCGGCCTGTGGTCCTGGGTGGGGAAGTCTGCCTCCTACCTTTTAAAGTTAGCTCCCCTCTTGTGGTAGACATTGCCCGCAAAAAACCTGGCCCAAGTTACCCCTGAAAATGACGGGCTGGCTGCCCAAGACTGGATCCCTGACACTCAACTTTCTTTCCCCATTTCATTTTAGCCTCTTCCAGGAGGGCAGTGATAATAAGCTCAAGATGCTGCTTAATCTCAGAGGTCTTATAATTGTGCTTGGCTGCACCCTGGATAGCCTTGGTGAAGAGGGTGGCACAGGTTGTAGGCTTGGTGGGGGGACATGGTTGGCGAGATCTTGGAGCTTGGAGATTGTTTCTCTTGCTCATGCTGCAGGAGGGAGAAGAACTTATTGAACTTCATATTAAGCCCAAATTTGGCTTTAAGATGCTTGTGATAAGCCTCTAATGTCAAAGTGGTCTTGAGCTCCCTGTTGATGGCCACCTGGTAAACATTCCAGCTGGCCTTGGCGCAGGCCTTGCCTCTGTGTGACGGCTTTCCCAATCCACTGGGTCTCAAAGTACTCAAGGAAAGGCTTGAACTCTGGGTGCTTCACTATGTAAGTATCCTTTGAGAGCACCTTGAACCCCTGTGCAGTGTGCTCTGGCTTTAAAAAAGCCAAGGCACTGAATTGTGCCAGCACAAATTTGCAGGTGTCTGAAGTGTCCCTCTGGCTCAACCTACTAAGCTCAGTGTGGGCCTGCACGTTACAAGCAACTGCTTGGCAGAAGTGGAAGTGGCACCCCTGCACCTCCCCGCTGAACAGCTGCTCAAATGCATTGAAATGAGCAGGCTCAAAGTCCATGATGCACACAAGAGGCCCAAGAGCTCTTAGCCTCACCCTTTCCTCCAAGTCCAGGGTGACCTGGTCCTTGTCAGAGGCAGGTGGGTTGGCACGGGTGTGGAGGATCTTCTTGGTTTGTCAGTGTTGGCAGGAGAAAGGAGGGCAATTGCTTGGCAGAGGATCAAGAACGCATGTGTGTAAATGGCCTCAGTAGCCCCAGGAAGAAGAAAGAACATGAGTGGAATCACCTGGATGTCAATCTGGGCATGGATCATCTAGAGCTGCTTGAACATCCAGGGGCAAGTGGCAAAGGTACCATCAACTAGCCAGGTTGAAGCCCTTTTTAATTCCAGAAGCTTTTGCTGAGTGTTATAGCAAATTATACAGTCTTTGCTGCCAGGCCTGTCATCATGGAGGAGGAAGTGCTCCCCACTTGGAAGCTGCTTGATCTTGTGAGTGTAAGCTCAGATAGGACGTCCGAAGCCTTGGGGGAGGGGGATTGGCAGCAATTCTCTTACTGCTGATGAATTTAACAAGTTGTTCCTGAGTGGGCACCAACTTAAGATTGTTGGGCTTTAGGTGCTGGAGGGCCTTTATGGCCAGATCAGAAGCCCAGAGGTGAGAGGATGTGGGTATTACTTGAACAAGGTATCATTTTAACATACAAGTGATTATATGATTGGGGGCTCACAAGTGTGCTCCCCCTTCTCCAAAGTAACCCGCTCCCAGCCCTTGGTGTTCAACCAGGCTCCGCAAGTCTTATCCTTGAAGACAAAGTGCTTGCTTTTGGTCTGCTGCTTTTGGTTGTTGCAATTAAAAATGTAATTATCAGCAACATAGCCAGGGCCACCCTTTACGGACATGATTGGGAAGTAACGGGGGAAGCGCTTGGGGACTTTAAACTCTCTGTTCACATTGCAAATATTGTGGATGGCCAGTGGATTCCAAGCCACATGACTAGAAGCTTTGAACTTCTTGGAGTACTCCTCAGGCTCATCTTGGGGGTCAGATGAAGAAGGAGGGGAAGAGCCATAAGGAGGGGGAGGGGGAGGATTCTTTGAGGCCTGCTTAGATGCCTCCTTTTTCTTACCAGAAGAAGAGGTGGGCTCCTTGGCAGCCTTTGACTTCTTGGTGTGTTGCTCCTTGGTGGGCTTGGAGTCAGCCTCTGAGTAGTAAAAGGAGTGGTTGGTAAGATCACCATCAGATTTATTAGGGAAGAAATTTTTGGGGGAAGGTGAAGAGGATGTGAAAGATGAGGATGGAGGGGGGAGGAGTAGGAGAAGATGGGGTGGGAGGAGATGGGGTTGGAGACTTTGCCTTTGCAGGCTTCTTGGCACGCTTGGGAGTGGAGGCAGTTTCTTTGGAGCCCTTAGAGGCTTGGCGCTTGGGCTGTTGGCTGTTCTTGTTTAATCTTGTCTAAAGAAAAGTTTGGTTTTTTAAATAAAGCAGTGTGAAAGATATGAAACACAAAGAGGTAAAGCAAAACAAAAGTTAAGTAAAAAGTATGCAAAGAAGGTTTTATTTAGCAAGAAAAAACATAAAAAAGTAAATAGAAGCAAAATAGAAACTCAAAGTATAGATATAAAGGTTAAAATATAGAAAATAAGTGAATTTATGATAAAGCATCAAATATGTTAGGTTCAGCATAACATCTTAGGGCTAAATCAATTTAAAAGTATAATAAAAAATCAAAAAAAGTATATAAAAGTTATATGGGAAAGTAGCAGAAAGAGTAGTAGATTATAATTGCAAAAAAATTATTATGTGGAATTTTTTTATTGGGAGTTAAAATTCAAACATATAAAGTGTCAAGTTTGGCACTGTCAATCAGCTGGGAAAAGCTAAATTCTCACTGTCAAGTATGCCAGAGTTGAGCAGAAAAATAAAAATTTACTATGTTTTTTACATATAAAACTTGCTTAAATTTAAAACAGGTTCAAAAGTTAACCCAAAAGCAAGGCAGTTCCATATGCTCAAAAATAAAAAAATACAGCATAAATTAAAAAAGTAAATGAGTAGAAGGTGTTTATAAGTGATTAGGGTATGCTGTGAGGAGCTGGTAGTGACTTATTTACCATGGTGTTTGTTAAAACATTAAGAAGCTCTCTGTACTGATCCCCAAGTTAAAGTGTCAAGTGGATGAGTGTCAAGTGGCGCTCATAGTGTGTCACATATTAATTTAGCCTTAATTATGAGCCTTTGATTAGCTAAATCCAAAGCTAATTGGGTGGCAAGTGGATAGAGTTGAACAAAGAAGGAGTCAAGTTTCCGTTTTTTATAAATTACATATGAAATCTCTTAATAAATTGGGCTTAATTTATGTGGCACCACATAATCCACAAACCCAGGAATGACATAATGTAAAGCAAGTGGGCTATTTGATTAATGTCTATACCATTAAATCCAGTATATTGGTGCTTTGGAGCCTAATTGACAACTATGGACACTAATAATAAAAATATAATAGTTAATAAAAAAATTATATAAGCGCATATGTATTTTATTAATAAAATTAAAATTTTGCTTAAAAAGTGTTGAACTGTTCACTTTTTGTTTTAGAGTGTCAAACACAGGTTTTTTCATTTCTACTAGTAACTTTACTTATAAATTGCCCCTTAAATTGGTATTTTAGCTAACCAAATTGTTAAACGGAGTCAAATTCAAGTGAATTTAAACTCGCTTTTCAGTTTTAAACCCCTAAATTACTAGTAAAAATTAGCTTAAAATCAGTTAAGCCAAAAATACTAATAGATTTGCTTATGCGGCACTCAACTTCCTGGAACTTGACAAAGTGTTGAGTACCAGGGAGTCAATCACCAGGGAGTCAAACTTACCACAGTTGTCACAATTAGACATGGAACTGCCTGTCATCCCCAAACCTAAGCCTGCCTCCGCTGCTGAACTCCCCCTGGACCATACCAATAAGCTATTTGGGGTTGTATATATTACTCTCACGAAAGTAATAGATTCTATTGTTCCCGCCACTGGCCTGTGGTCATGGGTGGGCAAGTCAATGTCCTACCTCATTAAGTTAGCACCAATCCTTTGGTGGGCCCTGCCCATCCAGTCCACAACCTGCCAGTTCCCAAACACTAGTAAGCCAGCAGATCAGGGTTGGTTCCCTGACATTAGGGCTCAAAATGTCTGATCTCTGTAATAGATGGGTGAATGATATGTGTTCCACCAACTTAATGATTAGTCAGGGAATTATTTGGAGAGTCACTCAGGGAATTTCTTTTCTGAGAGAGAGTAATTGAAGATTTTACAACACAGTAAATATCCCTAAATTAGGAACAAATCTGGTTTCAGATGGCAACCTTTCAATAAGTAAATTTTAACTCAATTCAAACTTAGTGTTGTAACTGTGCTTTTTTAGCAGAGTTACAAGGGGGAAAATATTTGAAAACTAGATAGTTATCTTTATTTGGAGATAGGGATTATATAGTTGGGCTGAATCATCATAATAGGAACATGATTATGTAGATCACTTGGTTGGATGGTGAAGGGGTGCTTGACTCTGGTAATGAGTCAAGCGCCAAATTGAGTCATTCACTGTATGAGATCATCATTTGTTCATGTTGCCAATTCTGAGAATTTGAGTTGACTTCCTTGTTTGGCTACAGGTCACTGGGAAGTCAGGTTGCAGGTCACAAACCTGCTTAGTTGGAACCTTGCTGGCGGGTTGACCCTGCTGTTTTGACATTAGATTATGTCACAATGTCACCCCCTTATGAATGAGTGTCTCTTTTTTACAGTATGATATTGTTGAGTTCCCAATAAAGCTAACATATTAGTCTTGATATCTGCTCTTTCCTCCTGGACTGTTTACTGAACTATAATTAGTTCAGTTGCAACAAATGTAAAGATTTAGAAGAGATATATATTTATTTAAATAGAAAAACAGCTTTATACAGCTAATGATATGCTAAATAGTGTTCATGTAGATTATGTGGCTTAAATTAGGTATTCTCTCTGAAAAATTAAGGGACTGATCCTAGAATAGCATCTGTATTAAGCCTCAGGGCCACATTTTACTCAATAGTTTAGTCATTTCAGAGAGAAATAATTTCTCAAGAGGGATAATCAAAGATGGTATAACTTTAGTGTTAAATAGTATAGCATTAGCTTGACTAGATTACAATAGTTGAACATTTGATTATTATTTAAAATATTTGCGGAAACAGCTAAAAATCTAAAAATGGACACTTTCTAAAAAATTGGATTTATCTATTGCATCAATTTAAAACCATTTAAACATTTTTCCTCAGTTGAGGGTGAATTTCAATCATCGCCAGTTGGCAGATATTATGTCATACACGGACCATATTTTTAAGAGCTTGAAATCGAGTGATTTAACTCGAAATTATGAGAGCTTCATTGCGGGCGTGACTGGCAAATTTCCAAAAACTTAGTTATCTATCTGTGGAGCTTTATGCCACCATCAATGTACCAATAACTGAACTTTTTGCGAATCAAAATGCTCAAATCCACATGTGACGTATGATATTTCCACTTCTTGTTGAAGACCACTTAACTCTGCAATCCCAGGTAAGTTTTATTGTTGAGTTTGTCTTCTGATCGAAATTGAGGTTGACTTGACAAGATTCATAAAAATTAAGAAATGGTTGAAGGTAAGTTATACTAAGGGGATATCAACTCTCTGGAAAGAGATTTAGTAATATTTTGTGTCTTTTAAATGTACATTTATTGTATTGATCGAATCATGTGTCTTAAATTTAGCTCACAAGCATTTT
Organism: Entomophthora muscae; assembly: GCA_014839935.2. Classification (NCBI taxonomy): domain Eukaryota; kingdom Fungi; phylum Entomophthoromycota; class Entomophthoromycetes; order Entomophthorales; family Entomophthoraceae; genus Entomophthora; species Entomophthora muscae. Next base: position 10,347 of record QTSX02007550.1, on the reverse strand, counting down.
TCTAAGCTAACTGTAGCCGAAGTAAATGTTTAGGAGTACTCAATGAGCTCGAGCCTTTACCCATAAATCACACTGTTTATTTTTTAAAAGGACGAGAAAATCAATTCTAGATAATTTATTCTACCACCAAGATTCCCCAAAGAAATCGCTTATGCCATCGTAAATCAAACCTTTTAATTTAAAATCTCAGTTCTCCAGTTTTCCTTTCAAAACAGCTTCCATAAAAGACTCCACTTTTTAGCAGTATGTGCTTGCAGGTGACTCGTTTTTTGCCTTTTCTACCACTCGATCCATCTAAATAAAAAGAGATGTATATTTTTCAATTTAGCAGCGTTTAAAATAAGTTGACTATTATTTTGTGGGCTGTCATTTAAGCCTTCTTACTCATATGTTTACTAGTCCCTTAAGTTAGGTTTCGGCTATAGCTTTCTCAGGATTGGTCTAGATTATTTCATGCAGCATAAAGTTTTCTCGGAATATTATAAATCTTTTTCTGTATATTTTATTCATAACCTTTAATTAAACCTGGATTGATATTAGATAATAAAAACGAAGCTGGTCACTCAGAAGACTGCATTGCTGCCACTATGCTCACTGGCGCGCGATTCGCCCTGGCTGGGTTCGTAATCAGTGCCTACAAAAACGCCACCCAGATACACAATGCTGGTGCTTTTGGGGTCTTCACGCGTACAGGGGGTGATATAGGCTATTTGGGCGTCAGTGGGCTCGCATATCAAGGCGTCGCTTGCTTGTCGGAATCTGTTCGTGGTAAAGATGACTACTGGAATAGTGCCATCGGGGGTGCGGCCGCTGGGGCTATCATTGGCTCAAGATGTAAACACGAATAGCTGTCTAATAACTCACTTTATTAGCTCTCCGTCTTTCTCCTGTGATTTCAACAAGTCTTGCTGGCTTCTTTGGGATGGCATTGTTTGGGGTGACTGGAAGTTCGATTTATGGTCGATACCAGGGAGAAACCGCTGAGCAGCGCATTCAGCGTCGTAAAGAGTTCTTTCTGTCTGCAGACGAAAGCGAGCAGCGCAGACATGATCGTCTGAAGCATATCGAGTTAACCAAGAATTATTTGCCTCCTGCTGAGAGAGCTTAGCTCAGACTATGCTTCTAAGCCTCAAAGTTATACAGGCTCATATAAGAAATTTATTTGCAACTGTCTGATTTAATGTTGGTATGTTATTTTTAAAATCAAATTTTAGGATTCAGTTGCTCATTGAACATGTCACATGCTCAATCAAGACATGCTTGTAAAGAATTATCATTTGTAAGAAAAATAACAGCACCTTGCTAAATGACTGTTGTTTAATTTACTTTGTTTATAGTTCAAGGATTTTCCAAAAAACTTTAGAAGATGCATCTTAAATTCTCACGAAAAATCTTTATTTAAAAACAGTAAAGCCTTTATAGTGCTGCATCATGTCTCAAATATCAATCATTTTGGAGGAAAGTCAAGTGTAATTTGGAATAAGAGTGTAAGGATTGTCCTATACGTAAACATTATGTTGTTATGTGCCCTTTGCTTCCTATCCAGATTGTCAATCCCTCCAAAATTTCAAAAAGATCAGCTAAATAGAGGAAGTTAGTGCTATAAATGATGTTCATTACTGTTGTAAGTATACTTTCTGAAATTATACAAATACACAAAAAAGAAGCTTTGTACAGCCATGAACAATACTGAACAGTGACATAAACCACCCTATCCCTGCGCTCCACCAGTTGGTAAGTCAATTTGAAGTTGGCTGCTTAGGAGGGCTAGGTAAAAGCTAGAGTTATGGTAGTTAAACTTATTCATGGAATTGATTGCTCAGAGAAAACCCAAAGATAGAAATAAGCAACGACAAGACCATAAAATATATCGATGACCTTAGTTGAGTCATTGATAAGAAATGGGTACTAGCCAACTCAGCCCTTGTAAAAGAAAGCCAATTAGATCTACCAAAAATTTGCCCTTATAAAGACATCAAGAGTTTGTGGTATTTGTTGCTTGCCAAAGTTAGTGCTTGACCTGCATGCCAGGACCCACCAGAGCCTACCAATCTGTGCTCTAATTAGGGCATCTAAAAACAGTTATAAAGCTTAAAAACAGATTTAATTAATAATGGGAAATAACAGGCAAGAATTGATCATATTTTACAACTGGTCAATTGTCCAGGATTTTTTAAAGCTACTCCCCCCTTTAGCACTGAATAGAGCACTCTTCCCTTGTTGAACAAGAAAACCTCTCAAAATTCTTTCAAACATGTTGGAAATTGCGCCATTAATGCTATTTTGATATGGCCTTCAAATAATGATATGTGTGAAGATTTGGTTGGTTTTGCTTTCTATTTCTGGAATTCCTCCCCTTCCACAAATAGGTCTGGTTCAATATCCACCCATTCCAGAATATCATACCTACCCTTGACTTATCCTGGTATGACTTCATCCCAACGTGACCCCCTTGGCCACTATGTCTATCTAATGAGTGACCATTGTCCCTTGTCTAGTATTTAAATAGAATCATTTCTCCTAATGAAGACAAGTTTAACCACATTTGCATTGGCTTTAATATTCTTCAAGCTTTTTCCTTTCATTTTTACCAAAAGGAATTCTTCATCTTGTATTCCAGGAAATTTAGGTACATGCCCTTAATTTTGCCCTGAAGGCTAAGCCAAGGCTAGCTTCAAACCTTAAATCTTTTGTTATAAAGATTTCACGCTGTGTCCTCCTGGATGTTGTCCCCAGGAGCCAAACACAACAAAATGGTGCTCACTACAGGGGCTTCAAGCCCCTTGGTTACCCTGTTCCCACGCGCATTCTCTGGTCCTTCTCCCTTTGTTTCTGAAGTACCCAAACAACCTAAAGTCTCTAGTCCTTCTCTAGAAGACATCACCAATGCCCCCTCAACTTCCATGGTACTGGTGCTGTCTCCCGGGCCCGTGTGGGCCCCCTTCCAGCTTTCTCTCTCAACTACAAACAAGCTTGTGCTGCCGCTTGCTCTCTCCTCCACTCAGGCACTGTGGCAATGCACACTATCCCTGGTCTCTGTCCCGGCTACACTTCAAAAGACCTGTACTCCTTCTTCTTGGACTTTGGTCTCCCCCTGCACTGATGGAGTCTATGGATACTATTGGCGTGTTAGTCAACCAGTTTATTCAACCCACCCTGGTTCACCATCAACTTGCATGAGGATTCCAGAATCAACTTTTAAATGCTGTAGCAACCGCTTTCTCAAACAACCATGCTCAAAATATGGCATATCACAAATTGTCACAAGTGACAAACTCCTACTGACCATGATTACTGAAAAGCCTCAACTACAGGATTCAAATCCTGAGACCCCGCAGGACTAGCTGCCCGCAGATTTTTGGGCTCAGGCCAGAGCAGATCTTGACTTTGGAAATCCTCTTAAAGATGGATGAATCAAAATCTTCTACATTGATGACTCCCACACTAAAATTTTCTGTTAACACAACCAATCAGCGGGTGGGCCCAGCCATAAAACCCAAAATAACTCGGGCCTCCACAGGAAAGAGAATAGAGAAACTTCCCAATAAATGCGGGCCACCCAGAAATAACCAACCCCACAACCCAACAAGGAAATTGGAGTATTCCCAGTTCAAACCAGACAATGATTTAACTCCCGCAATGAATGCCACCAAAGACTGAAAAGATCAAGTAAACAGTACCACCCAGGTCAGTTAAATTTTTAAAAGTTTTCCCATGACAGATAGGCATACTTATACCCTGGACCACCAGGAAGATGCCCATTGCCATTCTTGCAATAAAGTGACATGAACCTTTGGTTCAACCAGGTTATTACATATTTGATTTTAGTTCTATTTCATCTACAGTCTACCTCTCACAGTTCTGCACCCCATACCCTACAACCCCAAGAAGCCACGGACCAGCTGCCTGAGTTTTACTGTCCACCAGGAGTCCCCTACGGCCCCGTACATTTCACTGAGTACCCTCCCAATCCTGCATATTTGGAGTTCACCTTAGAGGAAATCCTAATCTACAATCCAGAGGCAAGAACTAGAGAGACCAAAACTGGTTACAGGAAAGGCCGCAAGATCACTATTTCTCTCCTGCTATTCCGCAACAAATACAATTACCTGCCCGTGTATTTGGTCCCCATGACTCCGCCTCTTGCACCACAGCCCAAACGCCTGCAAGAATCTGTTGCTGCCAATGAATCCACCTCCACTCAAATATTTGGGGTGATGTACATCACTCTTACCGGCTTGATAGATTTTATGGTACCCGCCAGCGGACCTTGGGCCCTCCTGGGCAAATTGTTATCTTATATTGTAAAGTTAGCTCCAATCTTGTGGTGGGCCCTCCCTGCCGGGCCCGCAGGCTGTCCGCCTGCAAGTTCTCAGGAACCTCTCACAGGCTGGATCTCTGACACAAATGGTCTCACAGCCTCTTTGTGTGTATTTTGGATAACCAGCATGACTTGCTGGCCTCCCAGAAGTACCTAACCTCATCACTGAATTTCCTTTGCTCCTTGCTCCCTGGGTATATCAAGAATCAACTGTGCAAATTGGATGAGCATCAAGCAACATGGTGTGAAAAAATTGAGTCCTCTCTTCTAAAGCATTGTCAGGACTTTGAGACTCTGGTTACTGAACTCAACCAATTTTGGGAGCATATTAATTCCCAGCTCAAACTGGTTGGGACTCATGTCAATACCTGGAGCTGCCACCTGCAACACCAATATGGGCTGGATAAGGCTGCATTAGGCAACACTCTGTATCAAGTACAAAATTACGTGAATGATAGAGTAGCGTCCATTGAGGTGACTCCTCCCGCTCCTCCTGTTGAGACCCCATATGATTTCAAAACCAAGGTATGGGAGGCCATTGCCAAAATCAAGGCTACCACTTGACGTCAATATTCTGTTCAGAACCCCCCTCCAGTTGAGCCTATGCCTGACCCTTGTATTGCCTCCCTCACTGATCAGGTGGCTACCTTACAAGGTGAAATTGAGTACTTAAGACAGCGCCTCTCTAACTCTGAGGATTTGTCATCTGAATCTGAAGACAAAGAGGAAGGTGAAGTCGTTAATACTCCAGCTCATGACAATCATGGTTGTTGCCCTGGTCTGGAAGGTCAACCTTGGGTCAACTGTGCGCGTGCACTAGATCAACTTGCCAAAGTGACAAATGATGTAGCTGACAGGCAAGTTGCGTTGGAAAGAGAGGTCCAAAACCTCTCCCGTTTTACTGAGACAATGAATGGGTAGGTTATCCCTTTGGTTGTGCAAACCACTTCCCTGACCACTCGCCTAAATGGGATTGCTGGCACCCTATTGGTGCAAAAGATTAATATTAATGAATTTGGAGCTGCTGCTGCCACCACTAGAGATATTAGTGGACAGAGCAGCTCTACCTTGGATACCCTTGAGGAAAGCCTTTGACTCCTCTGGGCTAGAAAACCTGCTGCTGAATCTGAGTTTGAGGGCAATCCCTATATTAACATCCTCAACCCAGGTGACAACAGCCAATCTACCTCATTGTCCATTGACCCCAATTATAAACCTTCATTCAAACAGATATTTGACCCTAAGACCTCTAACATTGCTGCCTTTCTGACAATTTATGAGACTGCAATGCGTAGAGTCACTGGTGAACTTAAGAAAGAACATATTCTCACCTGTCTGCATCCCACATGCCAAGAAGTTGTGGTCCCCAAACTCCCTTCTATTGTCACTTGGGAGGACATGAAGCAACTCTAATTGAAGAATTTGTAGGAGATCTCAGCTTGGAAGTCAAGAAGGATGCGTTTATGCATGTCACATTCTAACCCAAAGAAACCTTGGCTGAATTTGCTGATTGTTTCTACATTGAAGGACAGCAGTTGATCACCAGTTGTCAGCTAACTCCCTGGGAAGCTTACACAGCATGTTCAAGCGCTTTAAAAGTGAAGTAACTCCTATGTCTGCACTTTAAGGCTCACAAAGCTTCTCTTACTTCAATGAATAGTATTAAGACCCTCTTACAGAACATGTATTTGACCCATGAGGGTACTGTAGTTTGCAAAAATAAGGCCAGTAATGCTGGGACTACTTATTGTACGCCGCACATTATGACGCTGGGTGCAGGTGGACAGACTAAGAGGCAAGGTTGTCATAACTGTGGCCAAATAGGGCAACACTCACGTACCTGCATCAAACCTCAGGTAGAGGGTTGCAACCCAAAGGAGCAGACGGGAAAAGAGAGGTCAGCTTAGAGGCGGAGACACTCTCTGCTGGCCAATCTCCCCTGTCTCCTCCTGATCCCCCTTCTGATGAGGAATCTTCCCCCTTGGCTGGCCCAACTATCTTTCACTTGTTTCATAACCTCTCTAGTGATTCTGAACCTAAAAGTTCTGACTGTGATGAGTCTGATGGTTATGGTTACTCTGTGCTGGCAGTCCCAGAGACAGTTTCTGTCCCTTACAAGCTGCGTCCAGGAAAAACCACAACTACAACTTGCCAATCTTTGAGTGAAGCTAAGGCCATAGTGACTTGTCCTTACTTAGCACAGGCTTATTGTCCCCCTGTCTTGATAGATTCCTATTAAGAGGCTGCTGAGATAGCAGAAGCTCTCTTTCAGAATGTAAGCGTATCTCTCCCCTTGCAGACTGTGTATAAGGAAATTCCTGCCTTACAATGCATGTTGGCCAAATGGAAGAAGGAACTAGAGGCTGCGCAAGACCTGTTGGCAGTTTTGCCTCCCTTTGGGAAAGATACAACCTGCGTGGAAATATCAATCCAAAAGATTAAAATCAAAGGCATCCTGGGCACAGGTTCTGCAGTCAACGTAGTATCTTCAAAACTAATGAAGAAGCTTAAAGTGGCTCCTGATCTCAACTACACTCAGTTGTATGGCACAGCTGGCATGGCACAAACTTGAGCCATTGGTGCCTACTCTGCCCTACCCATGAGGTTTGGGAAACTCCTCATTGCTTCCCCCGCTGTGGTCCTAGAGAACAAAAGCTATGACCTCTTGGTTGGTACTCAATTCCTCCAAGAATATAATGGGATTGTAAACTTACAAGATAATTACCTTTTGCTCTTAGGATATGAGGTTTCTTTGATTTTTGAGGAACCTCCGCGCCTCCCAGGAAAATGTCTTAAAACTTGTGTGCTTGAGTACCCTACGGGTATCTTCTCTCTCAAGTATAGGACTCACTCCTCCAACATGTGTACCCCTTCTCCTTCCTGCACTGTGGAAGAAGGTTACCTCTGCTAGCACCTGCAGTTATAACCATCCCCTTGGGTTCTCAGGTGGTGATTGATTCCTAGATTTCTTATGAGCTACCCACAAAATCCTTTCTGGAGCTATATTCACCTGATTCCTTAAGCCATAAAGAGCCTCAGTTATGCCCTGGGATTTTGGACCAGACTCATAAGGAGCCTGTGCAACTGTTGTTGGCTAACCTGACTGCCCTGCCTATGCAGGTGATCAAGGGCCAGGTTGTTGGGCATGGTTGCATATTAGGTTCAGAGTAAGTGGCGTTCCTCTGCCCCTTTGGAACATTTAGTGATTTCAACTTACCTGAAGGAGACCCTCAGGTTCTCTCCCTGTTCACCGCCACAGACTTCTCTCAACTGTCACCCATTCAACAAAAAGATGTTCTGGAACTGCTAGACCAGTTTAAGGATATCTTTGCATCTGGACTCACAATTATGGTCTAGCCAAGGGGATTATCTACCAGATAGATACAAGTGATGCCCCACCCTTTTGTGCCAAACCTTACCGCCACAGCAGAGTAGAGGATGCCCAGGTATCTAAGGAGCTGAAACAGCTCTTAGATGCTGGATCCTAGCTCCCTCTCAGAGCCCTTGGGCCTCCCCATTGTTGATCCTCAAAAAGAAGGATGGAGGCCACTGCATTGTGATGGATTACTGCTGCCTAAACTTTCTCACCAAAAAGGACTCTTATCCTTTGCCTAGAATTGACAATGCTCTCAGAAAATTAGGGGGATCAAAGTTTTTCTCCACTGTGGATCAGCATCAGGATACTGTAGGTCAACTTGTCTCCTGAAGATAAAGAGAAGGCTGCGCTTATCACTTCAGAAGGTCTTTACAAACCCTCTCAAATGCCCTAAGGATTCTGCAACGCCCTGGCTATGTTTCAAAGGTCTATGGACTCCATCCTACAAGATCTGAAACTCTCCTGCGTCCTTGTATACCTTGACAATATCAATGTGCTTAGTTTCATCTTTAATGATTATTTGGACCACCTCAAAGCTGTCTTTGTAAAAATTTGGGAGGCAGGCTTAAAAATAAAACCCACTAAATGCTCCTTCTTCAAGAAACAACTTGAATTCTTGGGTCATGAGGTCACCCAAACTGGAATACACCCCATGAATAATAAAGTTGAAGCCACTGAAAAGATGCAGCCCCACACAAACCTATGAAAGGTCCAAGTCTTTCTTGGTATTGATAAGAAGCACCTTTTGGGAAAGCTTCAAATATGGAATTAAGAAAGAAGAGAAGTATATTTTATTGGATAATACTTTAGACTTATATAGACTTGACTGTGGCAGGGATTTAGTTGGATCAAACCTAGGGGTTGATTATGTGCAAGATGGGTTTGAGCCACTGGATACTTGGACAGTCATGTGATATTGCTTGGTTGCCATTCTCAGTAGGTCAAACGGTATATTGGAAGGGCAACAAATCAGGTGATGGCTGGATGTTAAGCAGGTTTGTGGTATCTGGAATGCCTGTACATCCAGACCCTCAACAGTATGATGGGGTACTATCAATATTTCATCCCTTATTTTGCTGAACTAAGCAAACCTCTTTCCTAACTCCTTTGCAGTGTACCCTTTGAGTGGACTGACAGTCAACAGCAGTCCTTTGAAGCGCTGAAAGCCAAACTCAAGGAATCTCCCATCTTAGTCTACCCTGATTAAAATAAGGAGTTCATTCTGTACACCAATGCTAGTGTAGTAGCTGTGGGTGCCATCCTAGCCCAGCTTGACAATGAAGGTGTCAACACACCTGTGGCCTATTCTTCACAAGTCCTCAAAAAACACAAGAAGAACTATAGTGTCACTGAAAAAGAATACCTAGCTGTTCTGCATGCAGTAAAACAGTTCCAACACTACATTTACAGGAATCACTTCATGGTAGTTACAGATCACTCATCCCTTAAGTGGCTGCAGCAATTAAAGGAGCCTAAAGGTTAACTAGCCCATTGGGCCTTACACCTGCAGGGATATGATTTCATTGTAGTACGCCGTCCTGGTGCGCAAAACCAGAATGCTGATGGTTTGTCAAGGATGCCTATACTAGCTATCCATTCTGTTGACAACAATTGCCTATACAAGTTGATAGGGCATCCTGACTCCTGGACCACTGAGCCAGAAGACATTTTTTTGGCACTGCAATCCCTATCCAAGGACATTGTAATTTGTGATAGACATTTCTTCAAGAAGGTTTAACAATGCATACCTACCTTATGTTTGCCCTAGTATGAGGGTGGCCATCATCCTCAAAGCCCACATTGACACTGGACATGGAGACATAGCAAAAACTCATGACTAGTTGTACAAGAATTCTATTGGGAGAATATGCGCCTCTTGATCCCTGATGTCCTTGCCTCCTGTCATTTCTTTCAGCTCCAACACCCTTGTCCGTCCCAACACCAGTTCAAAATCATCCCTCCAAAGCATGCTTTCCACACAGTGATTATTGATGCTGTTGGGCCTTTCCCCAGTCTAGGTTGTGATGTTAGTTTATCTTGGTTGCTGTAGATCACTTTGACAAATGGGTTGAAGCCAGAGCATCCAAGGATATAACCGCCAAGACCACTGCTAATTTCTTGTTGTAAGATTTATTTCTACCATTATGGTTGCCCTCAAGTCCTGCTTTATGACAATGGGACCAAAATTAATGCCTGCCTTGTAATGTCTATTGTATAAGCTGTGGGTACACATCAATCCTTCTCTGCAAAGTATAACTTGTCAACCAACAGGACTGTGGAGCAAGAAAATTCCACCCTTATGTCCATTATTATAAAGATTACCCTCTCTGATGCCGCTAACTGGGATATGTTCCTCCTTGCTGCTCTCTTTGTGTATAGACTCAGCAGATATCAAGTAACTGGCCAGTCCCTCTTTGCCATGCTATATGGACAGGAAGCTGCTACCCCCTAAATCTTGGGACCCCAGTTGATTGAGGTTGACGCCTCTGCCAATCCTGAAGCTCATTGTAAAGTTCAGTGGCCCACATTTGGCCCTAGATTGGGATGTATTTTCCAGACCATCAAAAAAGGTGGCCCGCGTGCAGGCAAAACCCCTCCAAAACCTGGAGGACTTGGCTCACACAGTAGATGAACACTTTGTGTTGGCCTT
>QTSX02007549.1:0-20106 GCA_014839935.2 Entomophthora muscae | reverse complement strand
CACTTTCTCCTAATTAGGAGCGCTACCAAATCTGACCTGCTGATCCCTGCTGAGAGTTGTTCACTTGGCTTTGATCCTTACATGGAACACCCAACTATGCCATCCCCTTGTGGTCTTGTGGCTTTCCCATTATAGTATATTAATCACAATATTCTACAATAAACATTACCTTATTCTATTAATTCCCGTCCTTTCTATTGGACTGTTGTCTTCCCCAATTCAAATACTGAACTCTCATTGGTTCAGTTGCAAAAGTGGTAGCATCAGTAGGTTCACAACCTAACTAAAAGAAAAATTCCCCCATATAAAGGACAGAGTACAGGCTGTATGGCTAATCCCCATCAAGAGAACCTTCCTGCCAATCCCCAAGGGGAGACATCCCCACTGGGTACATTAATTACCAAGATCAGCTGTTTCTTAGGTAGTGTGTATAATTGACTCTGCCTTTGACAGAATGCGCCTGCGTCACCCCACCCCAGTTAGATCTTTCACAGAACATGCTCAACCTCCAGCTTTAATCCTTTGCAGGTGGGGTCAAAGGGGCCAACATTGTCAGTTGGCTTCACTCTAGTAAAACCTGCCTCCATATCTGTCAGGTGCCTGAGCCCATGTGGGTTGCTACTGTGTCTGGGCGCCTCACGGGACCCGCCGCCGTGTGGTTTACCAACTTTGCCAGTCAAAAATTTGTGTCACCTGGGCGTCATTCAGGGACGCCGCAAAGTCCTGTTATAGCAAAACTTTCTTGCCTATTATGGTGAGAACTCCCCTTCTGGAAATTAAACAGACTGGGTCTGTCCCTAAATATCTTGCCACTCCCCCAAAGCTGTGACCAACAGAAACGCCATGCTCCTTACCTTGATAATTAATGAGCTTAACCCCCATATCTGCAAATGGGTTACTGTAGATTGCTGCACCTCCATCAGCAACTTCTACAAGACCATTGTGGAGGGCCAATAACCAGGATTCAATGGGCTTCCACAGATCCAATGACACACCACCCCAACCTTGTTCAACACCTGGCAGTGCCCACAGCCAAATAGGCCGCTACCAGCAGGAAATTGGGATTAAACGCCCCGCAAGGAAGAACTCCAGCTAGCACAAATTGAGGATCAGGGTAAAGCCTGGGGTTGTAGCTACAGGAGGTTCTACAGCCCTTCTTGACCCTCTCTCTCAATCCCTCTTTTGAAGGAATTCCTGTAACTACAGTGTACACAATGGTGAAACCCTTGACGTCTTCCAAGTTTGTAGTGACAACCCTGTGCTTCAAGCAAGCCACTCTCCAAATAAAGTAACACACTTGGCTTATTCCTTCTGTTTTCATGGGAATACCACAAACTATTAATAGATACTAGGGCTGACCACACTATGGTTGATCAGGTGTTTGCTGATTCTCAACAACTAGACCGTGCTGTCAAGCAGATTCAAGGCAGTACAAGTAGCTGACTCCCATAGAGTGACAATTACCCATGAGATGGCACCCTTCTCTGTGAGAATGGGGAAAATCCAGGTTAAGCTCTTGTTGCCAGTCATGGCAGGGCTCAGCCACAACATAATTGCTGGCCTTGACTGGCTTTGTCACAATTGTCCCTACATCAACTGGGATACATCTGTATTCACCCTCAATAGAAATGGGGTGGGTTTTCAGATCTATCCTGTTAAGATGAGCAAGCTACTCCACAGCAACTGTGGTAATTTTGAATCCCTGGTGATCAACTCCCTGGTGCTTGTCACTTTAGTAAAGTGAGAATTCTGCTTTTTCCCTGATCAACAACTGGAAATTGACACTTTTTTAATCAATGAATCTTGATGTACTGAAAACTTTTAATATAAAAATTAAGCCTTACAGCTATAGTATACTAAAATGACTCTAGAAAGCTCGAAAATAAAATAAAAAGTGTAGCTTAATTATTATAAATAAGGAGGAATAAGCAAATGGATCTCATTTTACTATGTAATTTACTCTCTTTATTATAAAATTATTTTTGATTACCATAAAAATTAAAATTCCAATGAACCAAGAATAAGAATAAACCTAACAATAGAAGTTATGCAAAATATGAAGAAATAGCAATATTTATTTGATATAGTTCATATAAGTATAAATGTGATTATTTATGTTTTACTAGTAAATTAACAAAAATTTAGATATTTCACTTACTTTCAACTATAAATATTCATCTCAAACTTACCATGTATACATAAAATAATTACTGGTATTTAATTAAATCAAAAAACTAAAAATTTAAAACTAAAAAGTAAAAATTAAAGCTAAAAAGTTAAAAGTAAAAATCATATACCCGAGCAAGAAAGCAATTTTACTCTATATCCTTCTTTCCCCTTTTCATTTAAGCCCCTTTCAGGAGGGCAGTGGCAATAAGCTCAAGCTGCTGCTTAAGCTCAGAGGCCTTATACTTGTGCTTGGCTGCACCCTGGATGGCCTTGGTGAAGAGGGTGGAGCGGGTTGTAGGCTTGGTGGGGGACGCAGTTGGCAAGATCTTGGAGCTTGGAGATTGTTTTCTCTTGCTCATGCTGCAGGAGGGAGAAGAACTTATTGAACTTTGGATGAAGCCCAAAGTTGGCCTAAAGATGTTTGTGATAAGCCTCTAGTGCTGAGGTGGTCTTGAGCTCCCTGTTGATGGTTGCCTGGTAAACGTTCCAACTGGCCTTGGCGCGGGCCTTGCCTCTGCGTGACAACCTTCCCAATCCACTGGGGCTCAAAGTACTCAAGGAAAGGCTTGAACTCCAAGTTATTACTATGTAAGGATCCTTTGAAATCACCTGAAGCCCCTGCACAGTGTGTTCTGGCTTTAAAAAAGCCAAGGCACTGAATTGTGCCAGCACAAATTTGCAGGTGTCCAAAGTGTCCCTCTGGCTCAACCTACTAAGCTTGGTGTGGGCTTGCATGTTGCAAGCAACTGCTTGGCATAAGTGGAAGTGGCACCCCTGCACCTCCCTGCTGAAAAGCTGCTTGAATGCATTGAACTGAGCAGGATCAAAGTCCATGATGCACACATGAGGCCCAAGAGCTCTTAGCCTCACCTTTTCCTCCAAGTCCAGGGTGGCCAGGTCCTTGTCAGCGGCAGGAGAGTTGGCGCAGGTGTGAGGGGGGTCTGCTTGACATTATTGTCATTGTTGGGGGGAAGGAGGGAAAGTGCTTGGCAGAGGATGGAAAACGTGTGGGTTTAAATTGTCTCAGTGGCCCCAGGGAGGAGGAAGAAAGCAAGTGTAATAACTTGGATGTCAATCTGAGCATGGATCATCCAGAGCTCTCAAACATACAGGGGCAGGTGGCAAAGGTACCATCAAATAGCCAGGTTGAAGCCCTTTTTTACTCCAGCAGGTTCTGCTGAGTGGCATAGCAGATTGTGCAGTCTTTGCTTCCGGGCCCATTGTTGTGTAGGAGGAAGCGCTCCCCACTTGGAAGCTGCTTGAGCTTGTGGGTGAGCGTAAGCTCTGAGAGGATGTCCAAAGCCTTAGGGGGAGGGGGATTGGCAGCAATACACTTATTGCTGATGAACTTAACAGGTTGCTCCTGGGTGGGCACCAACTTAAGATTGTTGGGCTGCTGGTGTTGAAGGGCCTTGATGGCCAAATCTGAAGCACAAAGGTTGGTAGAGGTGGGGATCACTTGGAAGAGGTACCACTTCAGTATACAAGTGATCAGGTGATTGGGGGCTCACAGGTATGCTACCCCTTTTCAGCAGTAACCCGCTCCCAACCCTTGGTGTTTACCTGGGCCCTGCAAGTCTTATCCTCACATATGAAGTGCTTGCTCTTAGTTTGGTGCTTTTGATTGTTACAATTAAAAATTTAGTTATCAGCAACATAGTCAGGACTGCCCTTTACAGACATAATTGGGAAGTACCGGGGGAAGTGCTTAGGGACTTTAAACTCTACGTTCATGTTGCAGACATTGTGGATGACCAGTGAATCCCAAGCCAGGTGACCAGAAGCTTTGAACTTCTTAGAGTACTCCACAGGCTCATCTTGGGGGTTGGATAAGGGAGGAGGGGAAGAGCCATCAGGAGGGGGAGGGGAAGGATTCTTCAAGGCCTGCTTTAATGCCTCATTTTTCTTACCAGAAGAAGAGGTGGGCTCCTTGGCAGCCTTTGGCTTCTTGGTAAGGTGTTCCTTAGTGGGCTCAGATTTGGCCTCTGAATCATAAAATGAGTGCTCAGTGAGAGAGTTATCACTTTTATTTAAGGATTTGGGAGGAATTTGAAGATGAGGGGGGAGGTGGAGGAGTGGGAGGAGATAGGGTGGGGGGAGATGGAGTTGGAGACTTTGCCTTTGCAAGCTTCTTGAAATGCTTGAGGGTGGTGGTTGGTTACTTGGAGCCCTTGGAGGCTTGGCGGTTGGTAGGCTTATTGTTCTTGTTTGATATTGACTAAAGAGAAAGTTTAGTTTTGTAAAATAAAATTATGAAAGATATAAAACACAAAGAGGTAAAGCAAAGCAAAAGTTAAATAAAAAGTATGCTAATGAAGTTTTATTTATCAAGGAAAAAACATAACAAAGTAAATAAAAGAAAAATAGAAGCTCAAAGTATAGATATAAAGGATAAAATATAGAAAATAAGTGGATTTATGATGAAGCATCAAAGATGTTAGTTTCAGCATAATATCTTAGTGCTAAATCAATGTAAAATTATAATTAAAAATAAAAAAGTATATAATATTTATATGGAAAGTAGCAGGAAGAGTATTAGATTATATTTGCAAAACAATTATCATGTGGAATATTTTTTTATTGGGAGTTGAAAATTCAAAACATAGTAAAGTGTTGAGTTTAGCACTGTTGATAAGCTGGGAAAAGCTGAATTCTCACTGTTAAGTATGCCAGAGTTGAGCAGAAAAATCAAATTTACTATGTTTTTTACATATAAAACTTGCTTAAATTTAAAACAGGTTCAAAAGTTAACCCAAAAGCAAGGCAGTTTCATATGCTTAAAAATAAAAAATACAACATAAGTTAAAAAATTAATGAGTAGGAAGGTGTTTATTGGTGATAATATTATGCTGTGAGGAGCTAAGAGTGGCATATTTACCATAGTATTGGTTAAAATGTTAAGAAGCTCTCTGTACAATCCACAAGTTAAAGTGTCAAGTGGATGAGTGTCAAGTGGCGCTCATAATGTGTCACTTATTAATTTAGCCTTAATTCCAAGCCTTTGATTAGTTAAATCCAAAACCAATCACATGGCAAGTGGATAGAGTCAAACAGATGGGGAGTCAAGTTTCTGTTTTTTATAAATTACATATGAAGTCTCTTAATAAATTGGGCTCAATTTATGTGGCACCACTTAATCCACAAACCCAAGAATGACATAATGTAAAACAAGTGGGGTATTTGATTAATGTCTATATCACTAAATCCAGTATAGTGGTGCTTGGGAGCCTAATTGACAACTATGGACACTAATTATAAAAATATAATAGTAAATAAAAAAATTTATATAAGTGCATATGTATTTTGTAAATAAAATTAAAAATTTGCTTAAAAAGTGTTGAACTATTCTCTTTTTGTTTTAGAGTGTTGAACACAGGTTTTTTCATTTCTACTAGTAACTTTACTTATGAATTGCCCCTTAAATTGGTATTTCAGCTAACCAAATTATTAAATGGAGTCAAATTCAAGTGAATTTAAACTTGTTTTTTGGGTTTGAACTCCAAAATTACTAGTAAAAATTAGCTTAAAATTAGTTAAGCCAAAAATATCTAATATATTCACTTATGCAGCACTCAACTCCCTGGTACTTGACACTTTGTCAATCACCAGGGAGTCAAACTTACCACAGTTGCCACTCCACAATACTGTGTTTGTCATAATAGCAGAGACAGGCTTGTACAATTTCAAGGGGGGAAATTAGACTTTAACCAATGCTCAGTTGAAGTTATCTGCGCTGAACCCTCTGTGATCCCTCCTTTGACCACTTCACCTCCACCAGCACTTGCCACGCTCCTCAAGGAGTATAAGGATTCTTCAGAAAAACACTGGACCAATTACCTCCTCCCCAAGAGATCCAAAATGCTGTAAAACTCCAAGGGTTGCTACCTAAAGCACGTCCCTTATATTGTCTTACCCCAAAAAAAGATGAGAACCTCCACCAGCACCTTGTAGACGCGCTTGACAGGGGCTTCATTTGCCCCTTGCTCTTTACATACAGGGCGGCTGTCTTATTTGTAGCCAAGAATGACGGGTCCCTTTGCCTGGTCACAGATTACTGTGCCTTAAATGAGGTGACTGTTAAGAATAAGTACCCCCTGCTGTTAATTGACAACCTGTTTGACACACTTGTGGATGTGAAGGTTATTAGTAAGATCTATCTCACCGCAGGGTACAACCAGGTCTGCATTGCACCAGGGGATGAGGCAAAAACTGCCTTCTGCACACACTACAGGTTGTTCTAGTATCAGGTCATGAACTTTGGAATGACCAACACTCCTTCCACCTTTGCCATGTTGATGACCAAAGCATTTAAGGAATTGATTGGTAAATGTGTTGTTGTGTACCTTGACAACATTATTATCTTCAGTCAAGATCAAACCACGCACCTTCAACACCTCTGTGCTGTCCTCAACACCCTTCAGAAAAATCAGCTAAAAGCTAAACCCTCCAAATGCAAGTTCCTCAAGTTGGAGCTGCTGTTCCTTGGGCACATCATCTCTGCCCAAGGGATAAAGCTCAACCCTGCCAAAATCAAGGCAATCACCAGCATGCTGCCCCCCACTGATGTGGGCCAGGTGTGTACATTCTTAGGCATGGTTGCCTACATGCGCAAGTTCATTCCCAATTGTGGGGAACTAATTGCAGCTCTCACTGAGCTCCTAAACACTAAACAGAGCTTCTATTAGACCCCTTTCAGGATCAAGCCTTCAAGATGTTAAAGCATTGACTTACCTTCTCCTGTATTGCAATTCCCCAATTGGAACCACCAGTACAAACTTAAAACTGATGCCTCTGACAGAGCCATAGAGGCGTGTTACGGGTGGAAACTGACAAGGGTGTCTTTCTCCCCGTGGCATATGAGTCCAGGAAGCTCACTGACTCAGAACAATGTTACCCCATACATGATAAAGAGTTAGCGGTAATTGTGCACTGCATTGAGAAATGGCGCTGTTACCTGGAAGGGGCTACCTTTCTATCCTGCATCCTGATAGATCATAAGTCACTCCAGTACTTCAACACACAGTCCCACTTGACACACTGCCAAGCAGGCTGGGTCAAGCGCCTATTCCCCTACCAGTTGTGCATCAAGTACAAGCCTGGGAAGGAACTTGTCACAGCTGATGCCCTCTCCCAACTCTATGTAGTGTCCATCACTGTGGACAATGGTTTGGACCCAGATTGGCCCATACTCTACCTCCACCCTGAGGCAATTTGCTACGAGGGCCTTAACTTGGTCACCATCTCCAAATTGAAGGACAACAAAATTCAGTTCACCACCAATGCTGGTAACGTCTTCCTCCAGGAAGATACAGGTGAGAAGACACCTTACATTCCCACCACGCAACAAGGGGGCACAATATTGCACTACCTCCAAGCCCTGGGTCACATCAGAGGATGTAACCTCTTTGAGATCATGAAACGGAAGGTTTGGTTGCCGTGTATGCGTCAAGACATCTTGGATTTCCTCAAAACGTGCATGCTGTGCAAAAAGAATACATCCAAACCTGCACCCCCAAGTATGTCCTTCCCATTAAAGCCATGGAACCCTTCAATCAGTGGGCCCTTGATGTTGTTGGTCCCCTCCCCAAAGACAGACTGGGGAAGAAATACGTCATAACTGCCATTGACTACTTCACTTGTTAGCCAGTGGTCTGGGCAACAACTAACCACACTGCCACCACCATCATCCACTTCATTGGCAAGGAAATTATGGTCTGCTTTGGACAGCCCAAACGTTTCATCATGGATGGTGGCTCCAAACTTGTTAGACATATCATGAAGGCATACTGCGCCAAGAATGCCCTTAAACAGATAGTTACAACCCCCTATCATCTGCAAGCCAATGGTCATGTAGAGCAATTGAATGGCTCACTGGTTCAACTGATTTCCAAGCTCTCACAGGAGCACCCCAATACCGCGTGGACTGAACACTTGCCCACTGCTCTACTTATTTTATGAGCAAGAATTAATAGAGGCACTGGGTTCAGTCCCAGTGCCTTGGCCTTTGGAACGCCTGACAGTCTGACAGGAGTTGAACAGGTGAAGTTATGGTCTACAGTTCCCGGAAAGCCCCTCTGTTGACAACTCCATCCCTGAATTAATGATGTGCCAAGGCCCAAGAAATCAAACACAAACAAATTTAATGAGGGGCAAAGCACCTTGAAGCCAGATACGCTGTAGGTGACCCTGTCTGTGAGAGAGGGGGGCTAAACTAACTAAGTTTGGCTCCCATCCCGGTGAAATAAACCATCAGGATGCCATCCAGTGAAGAACTGGGATGGCCGCTTGGAGAGGGGACCACAGGGAGGACACCGGGGACAACTGAGGGAAGTAGGCGTTCAAGCCCATAAATATCAGGCCGGTGAGCAACCAAGGGGTGTGGTGGGAGCGGGAGAGGACACCTTGGAGGGACCAAGGGGTACTGAGGGACTCAGAACCACGCTGAGGAGGGGGCGCTTTGGAGGCACAGCTTCTTCTGAGATGGGTGAGACATGATCCACTGTGCTCAAATCCAAGTCATCACATGTCAGGCTCTTGACCACAGACTCTCCTGAAAAGAGAAGGCCGCTGGGGAGATCCCAAAGACTAGAGGGATCTCTACCTACAAGTCTGGCAGACAAAGAGATTTTTTCCCACAAATTGGGGGAGGTGGACCACAGAAGAAGTAAGAATGGAGCCAGGGAGAAAACCACAAACTTGAGTGCTGGGAGTATCATAGGAATATTCCTTGCAAAATTTGGGGCAGGTTGGTATAAATTCCTGGAAAAAAATCAGGTGAAAAAGGTGGTGGCAGGGTAAGCTTAACAGAATATTTACAAACTGTAGCAGGACTGGTCTAGAAGGCTTTACAGTAATTGTGGTGGCCTTGGGGAGAACAGCAAGCAAGAGCGGGTTCAAAAACAAGGATTTTAAAGGAAATTTCAAAATAATAGTAGTAATTATAAAGAAAATCAATTTAAAAATTAGAGTTTGAACTCTACTTTTGAAAGCAAAAGCAAAAAAACTGACAACTAGGATAAACAACCCTAGTATAGGCGGCCAGAAGGGAAACCAGGTTAGAAACTGGCTATTGAAAGGTAAGTTTAAAACCAAAAATAACACTGTAATCAATAGGCTGCTAGAACACCAACTGGGTTTCCTGACAGCAGTAAAAGCTTAAAATTTAAGTTTTGCAAGAGCACCAAAATTTATTATATTTTTAAAATAGACAAGTAGGGGCTGAAAGTCCCCTTACTTGATTAAAAGGAATGGCTTGCAAACAAAACTGATCACATGACAGTGGGCTCTGAATCCAATTGGCTGGAAACAAAACTTTGCTGGGCAGGAGCAGGAAGACTGGAGGGTTTCATTCTAATTTCTGCAGCCAGATCTGATTGGCTGAAGGAAGTGCTGGTCATTTGGAATTCACTCATGCAGTTTAGTGTCAATGTGGTGGCCTCTGATTGGCTAGCTCTAATGGTTTTCAGAAGTGGACAACACCACACTAATAGGTAGTCTAAGTTAACCAGTGTTTCTTCCCAGGAGGGAGCCACCAAAGGCAGAGGATCTGCAGGGTAGGCTAACACAAACCTCTCATCAACTGTGTGAGCTAAATCATTTAAAGAATGGAGGGGTTTGGAAGGCGTTTTTGGGCCTTTCTTGGTACAACAAGGGAAGATTGCACAATCCAAAGCCAGAGGTGACAGTGAATTTACACTGTCTACCCCTCAATCCCAATTCTGCTAAGTTAGAACCCAACCACCTAGGGCCCTTCAAGATAGCCACAGTATATGACAATCACACCTATCAACTTGAAGATTCCCAAGGAAACACCAAGAAGCTTCACCACAATTGCTTACGCCCCTGCTGTGCCATCCCCACACAAAGGTTGTTTTTGTGGACCTTCCCAGATCTCCCAAAACTCTGATCCTGATGTCTGAAAACAAGCAGGGGGCAAGGGGGGTGTTGCAACTGAGTTTCCAGACTTGCCTGCTAACATATCTTACAATACACAGGGGGCGCTCAATGAGCCACCCCTTGACGTATCTAAAAACATGAACCAATATGATGGCAATATCAAATTGTGGGCACTTTCTCCTAATTAGGAGCGCTACCAATTTGACCTGCTGATCCCCGCACAAGTTATTCCTTGGCTTTGAACCTAACATGGAGCACCCCACTATGCCACCTCCTTGTGGCCTTGTGGCTTTCCCCTTATAGTATATTAATCACAATATTCTACAATAAGCATTACCTTATTCTACTCATTCCTGTCCTTTCTATTGGACTGTTTTCTTCCCCAATTCAAATACTGAACTCTCATTGATTCAGTTGTAACACCATGACTTCCATGGTGTACATAGACAGTTTTGGCTCATATGATATTATATAGCTTCCTATTTTCATATCAAATAAATTATTCTTCTCTTCTTAATTTCCCACTTATTCTTCTCATATTTTTTAACAAGTTTATAATCAACAAGTGGTAAACCTGGCTATTTCAACACCTTCTATGAAATTCAACACCTCTTTGATATTTTTAGCTTGATATCTCTTAATTTCTCTAATTTTTCTTCTGCAAGAAACCTTTTTAGATACCAGTTGCCTTAGTGGTCTAATATACCATGGATGTGGTCAGGAGCTACCTGGCTCTAATACTTAGGGGTCAAGTTTGTGTTAACTTCTGATCCAACAACAAAGAGCAAATCACCATGGGCTGGTAGCACGCAAAAATTATTACAAGTAATAATTTTCATCTTTATAAACCGCTCAATTCTGGGTCATATAGGATCAAATTATCTTTACCTTTTATGGTATCATATTATATATCAAGTTTTACTGATCTAGCTTTTGCAAAAATTATCTTGGCTGTTGTTGCAACATCTTCAATTACTCCCTCTTGGGGAATTAACACCCCAAGTAGTTCACCAAATGGCCCACCACACAAATCACCAACTAATCATTAACTCAATGGCACTCTTATCATTTTTCCATCTATTAAGGAGATCAAACAATCCCAATACTAAAAGTAACACAACTTGAATAAGCCTTGTGACTTAAGAAGAACATGACTCAGATAAGCCACTGACCTCCATGACATACATGGACAGTATGTGGCTTTTCATGATACTATATATTATTCTATATTCCTATTCAATAAAGTATTATTCTCTTCTTAATTTTCCCTTTATCTCATTTGTTATACATCATAATTTCAAAACAGCAGGCTCAAACTGCCAGCAAGGTTCCAAGTAAGCAGGTTTGTGATCCGCAACCTGATTATCCATTCACCCAAAGTCAAGTTAGGAAGACAACTCAAACTACCAAATACAATAACATGAACAAAAGCTGATCATTCTTGGTGGGTGACTTGTTTTGGCGCTTGACTCATTACAAGGATCAAGCCATCCCCCTTCACCATCCAGCCGTGTGATCAGCACTATTATGTTCCTGTTATTCTTGATTCACCATAACCATATAGTCACTATCTCTCAATAAAGATTATTATTTAGTTTCCAAATACTTCCCCCCTTGTAAATCTGCTAAAACAGCACAGTTACAACATTGGTAGCACAGGCAGGTTTTTCATCCTACTTTATCTTGCAAAATTCTGCCTATTGCCTGTACTTGCCGCGGCCAACAAATCCTCAATAGAATCATGTCTGGCCTTCCACTGGACTGGGCACCGTACACGCCTGGTGCCAAAATACCTGATGGTTTTGTTTTGTATCAGAACATGGTAATTCCACTCTCTTCTTTTGATGCCTTGTTGGCACAGGGGTTCTTCCAGACACCTTCTCCTACATATTGAACAACAGAAAAAAACATAATGCCAGCCCCAGTAGCCCAGAGACTTTAAAGTGCTGTATTGGAGTATTTTTCTGGAGCAAAAACACCACAGCATGGATCTAATCTTCCCAAAGCAAGCTAGAGCAGATGAAATGCCCAAAGAGATTCTGGATTGCAGAAATCTCCATTAGACTGACTCAAGATGCTGGCACCTGGTGTAACAAGTGGTATGAAGAACATATAGGAAGAATTATGACACCTTCAAACAAGACTTCTTGGCAAGATTTGTGCTGAAGGACACCACATTCATGATTATCCACCAAGTGAAGAACTTGACCCAGACTGGCACTGTAAAGGAGCTCACCCGCACTTATGAGAACTCCAACTATGCGCCCCCTCCAACATAGCTTTTGACACTCCAGCCACCCATCTCATGTACTACAACGCACTCAAGTTGTACGTAATGAGACACATGAACCTGGATCAAGTAACCAACTTGCAAAGCCTTTATGGCATGGCATAGAAAGCCAAACAAATGTCCAACAGTCTCCACAAGGCACAAACAGGAAAAAGAGAACAACCCAAGGATTCTCACCCAGCTGGGCGTTCAAACAGACCACCCTCTGGGAATAACAACGGCAGTGCAAACCACAAACCTGCAGGTTCAAATGGACACAGAACAGAACAACAGCCAATCAAACTGAACCCATTTCTGTGTCACTGCCACTCAAGACAATCAAGACAAGGGAAAAGCCCGGAGAGAGAATTAAGCAAGCCAAGCTCTCCCCAGACTATTCCTGACTTGCCCAACAATGAATACCGGCCTGAGGACTTGGATCAATGCTCAATGATTCAAGTACCCTCAGAAGACCCAGTATTGTACACCATTGCCAGACACCCAAATAAACTGATGTCTTACCCTTTCTGTTTTTGCAGTTACATGGGCTCAGGACTCCTGGACTCAGGCGCAGAGCAAACCCTGGTCAACAGCAGCTTTGTAGATAAGTTCAATATAGCCACTAATCCTTTGCGGATTAAAAATATGGTTTTAGCTTATGAATATCACATTGCTATAACATGTGAGTCTTCCCCCTTCTCTGTCATGCTAGAGAATCTACATTCCACCATTCAAGGTCCTGTCATTGACTTTCC
The DNA here is from genome assembly GCA_014839935.2 of Entomophthora muscae. Lineage (NCBI taxonomy): Eukaryota > Fungi > Entomophthoromycota > Entomophthoromycetes > Entomophthorales > Entomophthoraceae > Entomophthora > Entomophthora muscae. Next base: position 7,017 of record QTSX02007549.1, on the reverse strand, counting down.
CAAGTTTGACATTGTACTGGGACTGGAATGACTTCAAAAGAACAATCCCCATGTAGACTGGACAACCTCAGTACTGACCATCAAACAGGAAGGTGTCAATCACCAGATCTACCCTGACTCAGTAGACCAACTCCTGCACAACCATGTCTTTGTATATATCACAGAGACTTTGGACAAACAGGAGAACCTCAATGCAATTGACTGGGACTCTTGCCAGTACAAGATTATCCATTTCAAAGATCACCAGGACACCACTACACCTCAGGATTGTGAAATTGTAGCCTAACACCCAGAAATCTTTTTGGAGGCTCTACCCGGTTGCCATCATAGAAACACATCCAACACTCCATCCAACTCAAAGGAGCGGTACCTAAGGTGTGACCCATTTATTGCCTCACCCCAAACAAGGGCAACTCCCTGCATGCTTACCTCAAAGAGGCATTGGAGAAAGGACTTATCATTCCCTCACAGTCCCCTTTTGGTGCTGCTGTATTATTTGTAGCAAAGAAGGATGGTACCCTGCGCTTGGTAACATACTACCAAGCCCTAAACAAAGTTACCATCAAAAACTGTTACCCACTACCACTCATCAATAACTTTTTTGATGCCTTGGGAGGTGCTGTGGTCTTCTCCAAGATTGATCTGATTGCAGGCTATACCAGATCCATATCAAGGAAGAAGACATCCCCAAAACAGCATTCTGCACTAAATACAGTTTTTACAAGTGTGTGGCACTCAACTTTGGGATGACAAACACCCTGTTGACCTTTGTGATCTTCACAAACAAGGTGTTTGCCCCCACATTGGCAAGCATGCCCTGGTATACCTGGACGACATCATTGTCTACAGTGCCTTAGTAGAACAGCATCACAAGGACCTGGAGGCAGTTTTTGCCACCCTAGCACAACATAAGCTGCTAGCCAAGCCCTCCAAATGCCAATTCTTCCACAAACAGCTGCCCTTCTTGGGACACGTAGTTTTAAAAGACAGCATTAAACCTGACAGCCAGAAGATCCAGGCTATTTGAAAAATGCCACCGCCAAAGGACAAGTCAGAACTCTGCACATTCCTGAGGATGGTTGCCTATGTATGACAATTCATACCTGACTGTGGTTCTTGACTACACCCCTGTCCCCATAACTGGCGCCAAATCCAAATTTGTATGGACCACCCAATGTGACCTTTGCTTCAGAAGTCTTAAAGAGAAACTCACAACAGCACCCATCCTATAATACCCCAAACGTGATGGGGAATATAAAATGGAGACAGACGCCTCTGACACATCCATTGGAGGAGTACTACAAATCAAAAACAATGATGGTGACTTCCTGCCCGTGGCCTATGAATCACGCAAATTAACAGATGGCAAGTGCCAATACCCTATACATGACAAAGAGCTGTTGGTAATTGTGCACTGCCTAGTCAAATGACGTTGCTACTTAGAACAACAAGAAGAGTTCACAACCTTAACAGACCACAAATCACTCATCTACTTCAAAACCCAAGCAAACCTATCCTGCCGTCAAGCCCTCTGGATGGAGCTTCTGAAAAGGTTCAACATGCTCATACAGTATAAGCTGGGCCCAGAGCTGGCCATGGCTGATGAGCTGTCACAACTATACGTCAGAGCTATGAGGGGCAAGAATGGGATTGACACAGACTGGCCTCTCCTGGTGTTGCGTACAAAAGACAAAGGCTTTCCCCCTGGTGCCACCAACATAAAAAAAGAAACTGTCATTAAGAACAAGCACTTATTTGCTGACATATATTGAACCCTACACCAAAAAATGTCCAAAAGAACAACCATCCCATATATTCCCACACATCAACAAGTCAACACAATCCTACGTTACCACAGAGACCTAGGACACACAAAAAGCCGCAACCTTTACAAATTCCTAAAACACAAGGCCTGGTGGCCAACCTTGTATTGAGACGTTCAAGAAGTCTTGGACCAGTGCAAAGTGTGTGAAAATTTTGCAAGGAGTGAGACCCTGCCTAAATCAGTACTACCCATTTGCACACAACTATCATTCAAAATGTGGGCCCTGGATATTGTGGGGCCTATGTCCGGGAAACATACTGTAAATTCAGAACCTGAACGTAAAGATGCAGGATTGTCAAATCCTTGGTCCAAATTTTGAATCACTTTTGCAGGATAGCCTTTTTTAATTAAATTGATTTTTTAAGTATTTATTTGAATTTTTAAAAATTCAGGAACTCATAGACACTTTGCAAAGCTCAAGTCAAACTGCATATTTCCAATGGACAAAATGAATTAACTGGAATCAGATTTGAAGCTTTCAAATCCATTAACCATTTTCATTAAGTTTACTATGTTTTCAGAATTGCGGGATTTTCAAATCCAAGAACCAAATTTCAAATCACTTTTGAATGCCACTAGTAAACTCAAATAATAATTGCGGGAACTGGAATCCAAATTGAATGTACAGTAAGTAACTAGGACAAATCAACCCAAATCAAGAAGCTCCACTCTGGATAAAATCAAATGAAATCTCAATCTCTTTAACCATGTATAGACATGAAATTAAGTGAAATGAAAAATTGTCTAAACTGGAAATGATGAAATATTCTGTACTTTAAATCACTAATATAGCGACCATAAAACCATATAATGATATATGAGCTACCCTCCTGATGACGCAGAAATTTTTTAAAAGTTTTTTGGGGAAGGAGAGGGGGAAAAGATAAACCATTAGTTTACTAACTATGTATTCATGTATTGTTACTAAGAATACTTGATTACAGTAGATCTTAAAAAACACTAATAATAAAGTAGAATTATATATTACAATCTATCTTATCATGTTGTCTTTTCTTTGGTGTGTTGATAATGTGCTTACAATTAATTGGACAGCTTGATTTCCTATCGCCAAGGCAACTGGAGGTGAAGCTGTCCAATTAATTGTAAGCACATAATCAACACACCAAAGGAAAGACAACATGATAAGATAGATTGTAATATAAAATTCTACTTTATTATTAGCGTTTTTTAAAATCTACTGTAATCAAGCATCTAAATTTTAGCTGTCCTAAATTGGAATAGGGCAATTGTTGAGAATGCTTATGATTCCTAAAAGAATCAGCACAAATCCGCTCTAGATCATTTGGCATCCTTTTTGAGACACTATAAATTATATTTATTTCAAATTCCTTGCAATTATGATTTGAAACTTGGTTCTTAGATTTGACAATCCCACAATTTCAGATTTGTTAAGTATCTCATGATGTCTATGATTTGTTTGAAATACAGGAAATCTCAAATCCTACATTAGAATCCCGCATTTCTGATTCATGTATCCCGCATTTTTTTGCTGTGTTTTGTCTTTTGTTAGTTGAGTTATCTGCTCAAGAGATTCAAAATTTACCAATTTAAATAAATCAAAAAAAATAGAAATAAATGGTTGATTTTATTAAATTTTTTATTTTTCACTCAGCTGAGTTGCCCACAAAAGTGATTCAAAATTTGGACCAAGGATTTGACAATCCACATTTTTACGTTCAGGTTCTGAATCTACAGTAATGGAAAAAAGTATGTTATTACCGCCATTGACTTTGCCACACGGTGACCAGTAGCCCAAGAAGTTAAAACACATACTGACAATGACATACAACACTTCATAGGAAAAGAAATTATCAGCAACTTTGGAAAGCCAGAACTCCTGATAACTGACAGAGGCAAAGAATTGATCTCTGAAGATACCAATGTATACCTCACCAAGAATGGGGTCCAGCACACGGTGACAACACCTTACCACCCTCAGGCCAATGGACATGTGGAGCGGCTGAATGGCAGCTTAGTGCAAGCCTTGGCCAAGCTCACTGCCGGGAGATCTGAGGACTGGTACAAGCTGCTACTGACCTCATTACTTGTATGCTGGACCTGTGTGAACAGATCCACTGGCAAAAGCCCCTTTGAGCTAGTTTATGGAACACAACCCAATATCATCTGGGCGCTATCAGGACCTAAGCTGGAGATGCCAGACAAGGTTCCACCCCACTCAGATCCCCAGGTCATACAGGCCAATAGCAACCAATCAGAAAAGGAAGATAAGCGTCTACAAAAGACCTTCACCCCCATCAAAGACAGACACAAGGTTGGCAACAAAGTCTGGGTCATGAATACCGACAAGAGTAAACTGCAACCAGAAAAAGTTGGCCCTGCCATCATCCTAAAGGTAAATGAAAACAACACTTACCTTGTGCAAGGGCTCAGTAAACGTAAACAGGACAAGGTCCTCCACCATGATTGCCTCAGGCCCTGCAAGGCAAGACAAAAGCAACAAGAGACCTGTTATCTGCCACCAAGAAACAGTTAGTCCAGTATGGCACCTGGGCTCTCAATAACCTCCCTGACAACCTGCCCCCATAGGAGGCCAACCTTCACCCGGGGGTGTCAAAACAGCAGGCTCAACCCGCCAGCAAGGTTCTGAGTAAGCGGGTTTGTGACCCGTGACCTAATTATCCATTCACCTGAAGCCAAGTTAGGAAGACAACTTGAATTACCAAATACAATAATATGAATAAAAGCTGATCACTCTTGGTGGGTGACTTGTTTTGGCGCTTGACTCATTACAAGGATCAAGCCACCCCTCTTCATCATTCAACCACGTGATCAGCACTATCATGTTCCTGTTATCCTTGATTCACCATAACTATATAATCACTATCTCTCAATAAAGATTATTATCTAGTTTCTAAATATTTTCCCCTTGTAACTCTGCAAAAACAGCACAGTTACAGCAACAAGGAGTAACTACTCAACACTGTCCTTATAATACATCCACATGGCCTGGTTTTTTTAGCTAAAGTGGTTGCAAATAGCCCTTGGTTTGATCATATTGATCTGGATAGACATTTTTAGGTAAAATATTCTTTCAACCCGTTCATTTTCATCAAAAATCATAAAAATTACTCTACATCAAAAATTAGCATGTTTATCCTTAATTTCAATCCTATATAGATATGTCTATAGTCCCTTATACCTGTGATCTATTAAAGTTTTGTGATATAAATCTTGATAAAATTTATTTATAAACACTGAATGGATTTCTTTATATATTAATCTGTATAGTATTGAGAGATTGATGTCTGATGCTAATCACAGGCTTGACTTAAGCTCTTTAATATATTAAATTGGGGACTGGGGTCCTGTAGTCTTTTAGTAATCAACCCAAAATATCTAATTTCTAAAATCTTGCATTGTTTAGTTTAAAGTGTGACTTTAAACCAACTTGCTAGTTATATATATCTTTATCCTTTTTTAAAAAAGATATATTATTTATTAGTTATTTTAATTGAGGGAACTGGTTCTATTAAAGGTATCAATTGTATTAACAGCCTGAAAACTTTCTGTTATTCACTACGACTGTGGTATTATCATAGTTGTAGATTCTGGAATTAATGTCTGTCATACTGTTGTTTTTCACAGATTGACTCTCTTAAGTTTTAGAATCCTATTTAAAGCTTTGGAGAGCATTTTCTACCTGAACTGTACCACATTAACTCATTATTGCCATCTTTATACTTTAAAATCACCTCCCCACCTTTCTCTTCTCTCTCTGCTGACCTTTACTTTTCCTCTTTGTTGCTTGTTTTCAATTATAAAAGAACTGATTCAATCCCACTAGAATATGATCAGCATCCCAAAAAAGATATAACTGCTTTGTGCAGGTGTTCCCTCCTGTCAGGGATCTAGCCTGTGAGGGTTCTTGGGAACTTGCGGGCAGACGGCCTGCGGGCCAGGCAGGGAGGGCCCACCACAAGATTGGTGCTAACTTTACAATATAAGATAACAATTTGCCCAGGAGGGCCCAAGGTCTGCTGGCAGGTACCATAGAATCAATCAAGCCAGTAAAAGTGATATACATCACTCCAAATATCTGAGTGAAGGTGGATTCATTGGCCACAACAGATTCTTGTGGGCGGTTGTGGTGAGGGTGAGAGGTGGTGTCATTGGAACCAAATACACGGGCAGGTATTGTACTGGTTGCGGAATAGCAGAGGAGGTATGGTGATTTTGGTGCCTTCTCTGTAAATAGCTCCTGTCTCTAGTTCTAGCCTCAGGGCCGTAGATTAGGATTTCCTCTAAGGTGAACTCCAAATACACAGGGTTAAGTGGGTACTCTGATGAAATGTACTGGGCCAAAGGGAGCTCCTGGTGGACAATAAGTTTTAAAGCAGCTGGTCCACAGTTTGGGGTTGATGGGTGTGAGGTACAGAACCGCGGGAGGTAGACTGTAGACAAAATAGAAATAATATCAAATATGGAATAACCTGGTTGAACCAAAGGGTTCATGTCACTTCATTGCAAGAATGGCAATGGGCAACTTCCTGGCAGTCCAGGGTATAAGTATGCCCATCTGTCATGGGTAAACTTTTACAAATTTGGCCCAGGTTTTACCGTCTCCTAGGTTTTTCCAGTCCTTGGTGGCATCCATTACGGGAGTTATTTTATTGGCTTTTTGGTTCAAACTGAGAATACTCAAATTTCCTGTCAGGTCGTGGGGTTGGTCATCTCGGAAAGCCCATGTTCTATAGGAAGTTTCTTTGTTTCCCCTTCTGTGGTGGTCCAAGCTATTTTGGGGTCTATGGCTAGGCATGCACTCTCATTGGTTGAGTTAACAGGAACCTTTAACGTGGGGAGTTTCAATGTAGGTAATTTTGAATCATCAAGCTTTAGAGGATTCTCTGAACTCAAATTCTGCTCTGGTTCAAGCCCAAAAATCTGCGGGCTGGCAGCCCGCAGAGTATCAGGGTTTGAATCCTGTAGTGAAGGTTTTCCAGTAAGCATGGTCAATAGGAGTTTGTCACTTGTGACACCTCCTTGTAAAAGTGATCTTTGAGCAGCTCCAGATACAGTTTTTGAACCTCTTTCAGGGTCTCCTCAGGGTAGGTCTTTATCACCTCCCTTGGTAACCCCAAACTTAAATTTATAGAAAACAGAAGATATGAAAGAGTAAAGATACACAAGGGAAAAGACACAATTTTGTAATG
>QTSX02007548.1:0-20190 GCA_014839935.2 Entomophthora muscae | reverse complement strand
GGACATTATTTTTCTTGTTATGCCTAGGTGCCAGATTGGTTATTTTATAACCTATTAAATTATTCATATTCAAATTATTCAGAAAGAGTAAAATACAATCAATCCCAAATATTTAATTGATCTTGGGCTTGGGTGATTTTTAAAAAAATAATTCATTGATTTTATAATTGAAAATTGCAACTTATAGTACTACTGAAAATATCTTAAGTGCTACTACAAACCAAAAATATTTATGATGAGTTGCATGGGAGAGTATTAGCAGCCCCAAAGCTATAAATGCTATTACTCTATCTTTGGCTCATCATAAATATTCTTAGTTTGTTTCAGAAAAAAAAGGTTGTTGTTTTTGAAAGACTGATAACTCTATTTAAAATACACCCTCTAGTAAGCTGCCCTACTTCATGAGCTTGCCCCAATACACTACTAGCATCTTCTGATATTTTTGTTTCTCTGGTATCATCACGTGATTTCAAATGATAATTTATCTCAGAATATTCTGAGAAGCTTTCAAATGTTAAAGGTGAAGTATATAACTTCCCATCTTTCATCAAATATGAAAGATTAATGCGCAGATTTTTAACTTCAAGCTCTCTTTTTATAGGCCTGAATTTCCTTTCATAAATATAAAAAAATGCTTTTTGGGAAACAATTGAACCAGTTAAAGCTGAATTGTATAATTCTTTTCTTCTTTCTTCTTTCTCACAAATATTTTTTAGATCATTAATGTTGTTAATATAAATTACATTTTCTTTTTCCTTTAAAATTTTTGATATTACACCAAAGTGACCATCAACAATGCTTTTTCCATGGCATTCAACAAAACGGTTATATTTTATAGAACCCTTAATATATTTAGGTGCCTCTTTAAATAAGTAATATAAAAATTCATATGATATAAGATGATTTCCATTATCTGTCCATACTTTTATATTTTTTATTTTTTTAAATCTATCTAATTTAAGAAGACTTATTAGACATTCACCTGAAAATAAAGAATCATGTGATAATATTTGAGACAAAAAATCATGATATTCATATTTAATTTTATTTTTTTCTTTAAAAACTAATGCAAACCCTAATAATGAGATTGGTTTTTTTGAATAAAAACAATTATTGGTCTCAATTGGACCACCTCCAACCTTTAATTTTTCTTTATAATCTATAACTACAACACAAGACTCATCATCTAGTTCATTAATATCTTTTTTATATTCACAATTTTGATGAACATAAAAGTCTTGGTGCTGATTAATAGTCTTTAAGTCATTGTCTATAGATTCTGGTAATGGTAAGTTTTTACTTTCACATTCTTTCTTCTTTTTTCTAGTGAATTTTTTAAATTACAAATATTGCACATATCAGTTTGTTTTTTACTTTTTATTATATTTTTAGGGATTAATTTATAGTAAGTGGAAATTGAAACTGAAATTTCATTTTTTATTTTCATATTTTCATATATTTCTTTTTTGTTTTAAGTAGAGAGTATTTAATTTCAGTTGAGTAATTACTCATCTCTTTTTCTATATCTTTATAAATTTTTTCAGGCACTTTTTTTGTAAACTGGCTTGTTTCAAAAGAATTTTCCAGCAATTTTTAATTATTTTTTAGTTATTTCTTTTTTTTAATGAATAGTTATTATTTTTTTGGCTTTTTTTGTTTAAGCTTACATTTTTATTTTTATTTATTTTTCTTGAGTATTCAAACTCACTTTTGGTTATATTAAACCCCATATCATTAAGCTCTTTTAAAGAGTAACTGGAAGTAACCAGAGATTGCAAGGCTGGGAGATGTTTTTGGGGAGAAGATTTCATGAGATCCTTTAAGTTTTCAATGAACTAATTGCCTTTTTGATTTTGAATAGTTGGCAGGAACTGAGCTTTCCCAAATTCAGTTTAAGTAAGGAAGTGCTTGATGAAATTATCAAGATCATCACCAGCAATAAAGAGGAATGCCTTTTTTAACATTGCAATTCTCTCTCTTTTTGTTGAAGCTCCCAAGGAAAAAAAGGGTAGCATGGAAGAAGTAAATTTAACTGAGGACCTAGTAGTATTTTGAATCTGTAATTAGGTCAGATCTCTGATGTGTGCCTTAATGATGGAGTAGTTATGATCAGAATGTAGTCTTCGAATGGGGTCTTTTGGATTAGAAGCTTTGTGGTACTTTAGCTCTTATATACCAAGCTAAATGACACCATTCTGAAAGAAATGGTGTGATAGCTTTTATTATAGTTTGAACTTGAATTTATGTTTGCAGAAATTAATTAAATACCCAGTTTTCATGCACAAGTGATATATGTGAAGCAGCTAAGCATTATTATTACATCATATCCTCTTTGTAATCAATGCAAATCAATTAAAATGATGTATTCAGTTAATTGTAACTCTTCCGCATATTTTTAAAACAATAAAATATTAAAGAATTCCATTTAAAGAATGCTTAATTTGAGGTTCGAAGCTCACTTGAACCTTAAAATCAATCTAAACAGTGATAAAAATACCCTAACTTCAAACTACCATAAAATCCTAGAGAATTGAGCTTTTTAAATAAAATAAAATGAGAAAATAAAGCTCTCAATCTTATCTTTAATTTTGTTAAATAAAAAACATCTGTTGTGTATTGAAAAAAGAGTATTTATTAGCTTTGAAGTGATCTACTTTATAGCATTAGATATAATCATATAATAAAATCTGGATTATGCTCTTTTAAATTACTTTTGCTTTAATATTGAGCATAGTATACATATTAAAATTTTTACGCTAATAGAAAGATAAGATTCTTAGCTTCATTTTGATAGTTTACAGTGTGAAAAAATATCAATTTTTCATTGAGTTATTAATGTTTTAAATATAAATTGTGTAATTAGTTACTTTTTCAAAATTGAACTGTGTTATGCTGCGACTTGAGCAGCATGTGTATTAGAAAATGGCCTAATCCCTAAAATAATGACTCATATGTACACCGAAAGCCAACTCACACCATTTTTTTTGTGAAGCCATGTATTTTGGATTGCATTTTGAATGGTTTTGCTTTGTGTGTGAGTACTTCGTTGCTGTGTTGACCCATTTCGCCTATTAGCGCCAAAAATCCCTGTTAACAGAGTGTATATTTTAACCTGCCAGTTGGATTTTGTTTAAATCTGAGTTCATTTTGCTTGTCACCATAGCTTTTAAAACTACTGTATATGCACAACAGTAGGAAGGGGGTTTCAGAGGGTTAACCATGGAGACCTTGCTCCTTCCTTTTCTGGGAGATTTTTTATAGGTAAGCTGTTGATTGGACCTACCACTGTTATAAATGAACTAATTTTGGTTTAGTATTGGGCTTGGGGAAGACAACAGTCTGGGAAAGGATAAGGAAAAGATTGGGAATAAAATGATCTTTATTGAGAATAATGGGGATTCCTATAGCAAGGTAGTAAACCACTGAGTCGCTAAGAGGGTGGTACTAATGTCAGTGGTCTAAATAGGGTGTGAACATATACTAGATAAGGTCATGTATGGGATCATTGCTGTTTTTGGATCTGCTCCTGATAAGGAAATATAACACTTCACCAAGTTGAGAGAAGTGAGGGGAAATATGTGGTTAGATCCCTCATGGAGCAACTTGCTGAGTGTCCCTATGGAATGTGAGATATGGTGGCAGCTGGAATATCCATTTCAGTTGCAACAGCATGATTTAAAATGAAGGTATGTCTGTCTGGTCAGGTAACTAACCTTAGCTGGGAGCAACCTTCTTGTTGCAAACGAGTTTCTAGACTCGCCCGCTAACGTATCTAACGTTATGGATTAATCTGATGGCAGTATCAAATGGCGGGTACTTCCTCCTAATTAGAAGCGTTGCCAATTTGACCTGCTGATCCCCACACGAGTTATTCCTCGGCTCCAAACCCTACATGGAACTCCCCACTATGCCACCCCCTTGTGGCTTTCTCAATATAGTATATTAATCACAATATTCTACAATAAACGATACCTTATTCTTATTATTCTGTCCTTTCCTATTGGACTGTTGTCTTTCCCAATTCCAAGTACTGAACTCTCATTGGTTCAGTTGCAACATTCTTGATTCCCCTATTGGGCCCACCCGGCATTTTTTTGGCTTTGCCTTAACTGGAACCCAAAGGCTTAAATATTTTCCAGAGCTTTGTTGGTTGGCTAGCTTGAAGTTTTTCATTGGATGGGCTTGGCAGCTTGCCCGGGAACCGGTTCGGTTGGCTGGCGGATAGAGTACCCCATCGGATGTTCCGTTAGAAACAGAGCCACACAAGCCCTTTATCAACATCGACGGCTAGACGTTTCCGGAATCGGGGAAAGCTTTCGGATGCCGGGAAGCCTGAAAAGGATCTAAGATGCTGGGGACCGGGTTAACTTTATCTAATGGCGGATGTTCTATACTTGGTTAGTGGCGGAAACCTCACCCGGACTGAACTTTGTCACCCGGATCTTTGGCGGCAGAACCTGCCCGATGCCCGTAGTTGACGGCGAGATTGTAACACTTTATTTAAAATCAACTCGTGGTGTAGCAAATCAGCTTCTTAGAGGCCTTTCAGTCCGGTATCTTAGCATGTCCTTGGGTTCTAGGGTCCTGGCTGGGATGGGGAGAAACATCGCATTGCTGGTAAAGGTGAGTGCTTGCGATGCCATTGAGATGTGGAGAACAGCTGGGGCTTGATCACTAAGTTGGGTGAATAGAATGGTAAGATGGTTGAACACAAGTTAAAGAAATGTTTAGATATGCGATTTTATAATGTTTGCGATTATAAAATTTCAGTTATTTTTAATTATGGGATCTGAGGCTCACGTGAAGCGAGGGAGATGGGGTTGGCATCTGATGAGGCAAGGATCAGCTGCTCAAACATGAGGGAATGGGAGAAGAGAACCAGGCATGGGTTGGCAACTAGTAGCAGAGCAACGAGGGTAGTTACAAGGGTATTGGGGGTATATGCAGTCGGCGGGTATCCAGAACCTTCCAGAATAATCAGCAGCGACAAGGGTGTGATGAGAAGGACATAGATGATCAGGTTGCTAGCTATTCGGATAAGCAGCAGGGTGTGCCTGGCTTGGGGGGTTTGGACTGTCTTTTGCGCTTTGCTGGCTAGCTTCAAGATGCGCAAGTATGCCGAAAGCCCCAGCGCAAGATAACCAAACACGGATAGCCCCAATATTGACACAAGGGCGTTAGAAAGAACAGACCCGCCATCCAGCGTTACACATTCATAGCCCACCAAAGACGAGGAAATCTCACTCCTAGAGGCAACAACTGCAACCAAAACAATGTATATACCAGTATATACCCCAACCAGAGCCCAAACACAAGCTGGGATGGTAGAACCTCTCGCTTTATAATACCTCTCCAACGCAATCATCGCAACCAATGCTAGCGACGCAAACAATAGAAGAAGGCATACAATATCTTTGATTCCACAGACGACTTGGAAGCTTTCATCGTCATCAAGCTGCCAGTTGTTCAAGATGGAAGAACACATGATCACAATCGCCAATGCCATATCAACCGATGCCAAAACCAGGGCAAGCTTGATCTCCAACGTGTAATGCTGCAGGCGGCGGGCGGTCCAAATCAGCAGAGAATTAGCCAGCACCGCCACCGTACCAATAGTCAACGGAACCCAGCTTACAAGAAGCCCTCCAGACAAGATCATACTTGAATATCAAAGTCAACTTGTTATTCAAGCTTCTAAAAGGATAAAATACCTAAACCTTGGTTTATTCCTCTGCTTGGTTGTTTTACAACCCTAACACACTTTACTAAGCCCATCTCTTAAACTAGCATTTATACCCAGCCATGATTTTTCCTATCCACCCCCTGAATCTTCCAGCCTAGGTCTTCTATGCTAGGCAGTTTCGACCGAAACTATCATGGCTGCAGCCAATCATCTTCTCCCTCTCCAGTTCCTTGAGCAAAGTTCCCATCAGTTAGAATTCGTCCAAAGCCATTGCTTTTGAAGCCATAATAAACGCAAAACCCTGACTAGCAAGCTACAACTCAAACCTCCCATATTCCCATGTTTATTCCTTTCCAGCACAAAATATTCTTAAAGCATCAAACAAAATTCCAATCCATCGCTGTCATTCATTCCCAATCATCTTACTATTTGTAAACTTCAGTTGCGCTTGCCAAACCAGTCCAAACCACTCTACCAAACAACGCCACCCGAATACCAAAAGATCAACCTACGCCATCACCTAATCCCCTTTCGAGTCAACTAAGCGTCAGGGAAACCCTTGTTACCATTTATATCTTCCAATTAAATCAACCTTCCTTTTAGAACTGACCGGTCAAAGATCAGCTCTCGCTACAACCGCAACAAAAATACAAATAAAATCCTAGCCTAAAGCGTTGCGTGGAGATCAGTCAAGCAGCCGGGGTGGCCCAGCTCCAGCAGTGGGCTGCCGCAGCCAAAGCGGTGAGTTAATATATTTAAACATTATAACATAGGTTTTGGTACCAAAAATTTACACACTATAAAACAATATTTTATACTACGACTCCGAGCTACCCAGGAGTTGCTAAAGGCTGGTGGGCAAAGTCCAAAAGTTACCTGGTCTGGATAACTTTATCCATCCAAAGGCTTTTTTGTTCCAACAAATCCATCCATAGGCTGTGGATAGACCTATAGGTTGCTCCCCACCTGGGCAAGGCTGGAGGCATGTGGGTTGAAAACATTTCAACTCAAGCATTGGTTTTGATCCAAGGACTAGCCAAATGCTCTGGATTTAACTGTTTCTCATAGGGTTACATAGGACAAAATCTGATCGGGTTCCAACCTTTACCTTCTTTTGGATGGTAAATCAGAGTCACTCAGAAATGATAGATTTCTCCAGTGTAGAGAATCTGACCTTTATATTTAGATTCTGGGTGGGAAGGCTTTCTTTACTCTGGCATTTAGTGCTGTGATGGTGATTTACAAATATCATATATTCAGCCTACAGGAGAGCAGATACATTCAAGCCATTAGTAACATTAACACCAGCCAGGCGGAACTCAAGGCAACAACAGCTAAAGAAACTAAAACTAGAATCAAAAACTAAGTTGCAGGGTAAAGATATATTTATTTATCAGGAGATGGGCACAATTTAAAGCTCACTGATAAGTGTTATCTTTTATCAGATATTGGAGCTGATAATGAGATCACTACAACTGTGCTACCTACTTAGCATCCAATGGAAAACCAGGCTGAAACCAAGGGAAGTGTGGCAATTACAATAATGGACCAATACAGATGATATATTTAACAAATAAGAATTAAAATTTTAACAATACTTCTAATTGAAATTTTACATATTTTATCTATTTAAAAATTAAACCAAAATAGGTCCCATCCTGTTCATTAAAGCAGAGCATAAGACCCAAACATAACCTTGACCAGTAAAAAAATAAGGCCCAAATCCCAATAAAATCAGGGCCAGATTTTATCCAGGCAGCTGCTTTATCATAAAGCAGCCATCTGAGCAGATCCACTGCAGCTCTAGTTTCCCATTATAATAAAACCCACCCCAACAGTTTTCAGGGCCAGCATGTAAAAGATTTTGAGGGTCAGGCACAAAGTAGACACTGCTATATGTGCTAAATAGGCTATCTTGGCCTTATATCCAATCACCCTGTCATACAGATTTGATTTTGAAACTCACTATAGGCATATTAAGGCAAGAAACCTGAAGAAACTTTAGAATAATAGCTGCCAACTATTTCTAACACATAACTACACCCCTTTATATATTGATGCTAACTGTAGCTTGACATACTTTTAGTACAGGCAGCAAACATTGTATGCCTCATTTTAACTTTAATATGTAGGTCAATACTATACCCAGATCTCAATAGATGGGTTATACTACCGAGTGCACCACCACAATTTTAATCAGATACACTGAACCCATCACCATTCATGAAATATTTTACTGTACACCAGACATCCCCATGGAATCATTAATTGATTGGCACAGGGAATAATAATAAGGTCAAAAGAAGCTATGAGCAAAGATTTACTTCTATTGCTGTGCATATACTTCTTGAAAGTATATAAAACAAGATAAGGGGGGATTTAGAAGAGGACAATACCTTATTTGATATTAATATATGAGGGTTTATAGTATCATGATACTGTGGGTCTTGTCCAAGTATTTTTCTGCATAGGATTCAAAAAATTTGATCCTCATATAGTGTTAGAGTGTGCCAAATGTACCACCTACTATTCAGCAGCCAAGTTACTTATCAGGGAAATGATTTCCCAAGAGGGAGTGATTGAAGATGATGTGACATACCCCTGGGGTGCTCAAAAGGGGAGCTTTAAGGATTTTCTTGAGGGTATCTGGATGACACACTTGATAACAACCCGGTTTTTGAGAGAGAGAGGCTAAACTAACTAAGTTTGGCTCCCATCCCAGCAAGATGAACCACCAGGATGCCGCCCAGTGTAGCACTGGGATGGCTGCTCAGAGAGAGGACCAAAGAGAGGACACAGGGGAAAGCTGAGGAAGCATGCATTCAACCTTATCAACACTAACCCAGTGAGCAACCAGGGCGTGCAAGTGGGAGCAGGAGGCAACTTCACAGGCGCTTGAAGAGGTACTGAGTTGTTCCCCTCCAAGCTGGGAAGGGTAGACACCGGCACCTCCTCCAATGTGGGGGCAGGTACAGTGTATTCAATTGTATGTAAGTCCAGGTCATTGCAAGTTAAGCTCTTGAAAATTGCACCCCAAAATGAGAAGTTCACCAGGAAGGCGTAGGAGACTAGAGGGATTGTCCCCCGCAAGGCAAACAGAAGAAGAGATACAGGACCATAAATCAGGGGAAGTTGTCCAAAGGAGAAGCCCAAAGGGGGCCAGAGAAAATACCACAAATATTAGGACTGAGAGGATCATAATAATAGAGCCCACAAAATTTGGAATTAAAGGGTGCTAATATCAGGTCTCAAAGCAATAAAATTTTGGTTGGGTGGGGCAGCTACAAAGAAAACCAGAAGTGGAACTGGAGGAAACACTTGGGGGCCTTAGTAGCGGTCTAAGATGTCTTGGGCGGGTATAAAAGCAAAAGCGGGTTCAAAACCAGTAAAATCAAAGAAAACTCAAAATAATAATAGGATTTATATGGATTTTTAAGTTGGAATTTCAAGTTTGAACTGTGAGTTTGAAAGAGTAAGCAATAAACACAACGACTATGTGTTAACTCTATACTTAGGAATTTGAAAGAGACCACCAGGTTGAAAATGACCGTATAGTAGTAAGTTTTGAAAAGACAACTACTAATACTTTGCTTTAACTAAAGAAGAACTCCAAACCGAGTCAGGAAATAAAGACTAGGTTTTTTCTTTGTTTTTAAAAAACTGTTTAAAGTTTATTAAGGTGAAAATTGACAAGCAGGGGACTCAAAGTCCCCTGGTATTGTTAAAAGGGGTGAGATGCTAGGAGATACATCACATGACCCCAAGAGTTTAATCTGATTTGCTAGAAGAGAAATTTTGCTGGCCAAGGCCAGGGGTGCTGGAGAATTCCAAAGTAATTTCTGCGGTCCCACCTGATTGGCTGGAAAACATCCCAGGCATTTCAGATTCATTTGACTTTCTGGGCTTCAATGTGACGTCTTTTGATTGGGCGGTTCTGATTGTCTTTAAAAGTGGGCGACACCATGTCAACAAATAATCCAAATTGATCAGTGTTTCTTCCCAGGGCAGAGAAGCCAGAACCAGGGGATCCACAGGATAGGCCAGAACAAATCTCTCATCCATAGTGTGCGCCAAATCCCCTAAGAAATTAAGCGGGTTGGCTGTTATTTTTAGGCCTTTCTTGGTGCAACGGGAGGAAATGGTTCAATCCAAGGGCAAGGGTGGCAGTGAATTTACACAGTTCAGCCTTGGGTACTGGTAGATGTGAGATCCTTTGGGCCTGTCTATCTTTACATAGATAAATACTATAATTGGGCAAGTGCTTTAATTTGGTTTGTGTGCTGATTCTCTTGATAAGTAGGGGATGTTGGTTCTGGCTTTCATGACTATGCTTGGATCCCTTAGCCCATGATCTAATTTGTGTTAGTCATAATAAAACTATCCAAAATATATCCTGTTTGGAATCTCTCAACTTGAATTGGTATAGCTTCTCTTTTGACTCTCTATTGTAATACCCAAGTATTGTGGTAAAACTTTAGTAACATAAGATGGTAGGTTAGGCAGTTCAAAGCCGTTAAAGGTGTGGACAATTGGATAGAAGTTTATTGCCTGATGGAAGGCTTTGGCAAGGATGTTGCATTGTCTAAGGCTGACGGCAAGGTACAGTAGCATAGCTACGGGGATCACATAAGTAGCCAAGTTGGGAGTTGGGCGAGATGCCGCCAGAGGTGTTCATGGGTTCAAATTCATTGAGTTGAGGTGAGTTGGCTCATTGTACAATATCCCTTTTGATCCCTGTGGGACAGGACCAAACTGAGCTTTGGCTGGCTGGTTGTCCCCTATCTCAAGGTAAGCTGTCAAGATAGCTGTGAAGATAATGTAGTTCATCTTCTGACTTGGGGAGGGGTAATGGGTTTAGTAAGGTTACTTGCTTAGCCTAGGTAAATGTCAGGGACCCACTTGAGGGGGAACAAGTTCCCAATCTGGTGAGCCAAAGCCTCTATGTTAAGTCCTGCTATGACCAAACCAATGGGCACTGTGACCATAGCAAGGTGGCCAAAGTGGCCCAGATAGGCAAACCTGCCCATCATAGAGCTGAAGCGACCCAGCAGATAGTATCCTATCACATATGTAAACAGATAGAATGATGTGTTGGGTCTAACCAGCAAGGGTTCAACTGGAGGAGGATTGGTAGTGCAACCATAATGGAACTTTCTTCCCCAGTGGCCTGAGGGGTACTTGAACCAAACATTGGCCAAGGACTCCTTCTGGTGGGAATCATCAGGGGAGGAGTTGTGTCAGTCTGTGGTGGGAGTGGGATTTTCAAGGCCCAATACCACTGTAAGCAAAAGAACTAGAAACCAGAACAGGAATATAATTCTTTTCATGGTTTCAAATAAGGGATCAGAATATAAGTGTAGGCAGGTATAGAGTAGAATAAAGTCTTTATTGTTGAAACAAGTAAAAATAATAGATATGGTTTTCTTAAATACCAAAATGGGGGGCTGGAACATTTAAGAGGATCTTAGGATAGGAAGAGATTTAACATTTGATTTAACTGAAACTATGGCTAATTTGATTACCTGTATCATGTGTGAACACACTTGTAGCTTAATATTATCTATCATCAAATGGAGAGTTTAGAGGAAACAAGAACAAGCCACAAGATCAAGGGCAATTAAGCGGTTGATCTGATTTATATCAGAGGAAATTAAGTGCGGAGCCTGGTCCCAGTATAGAGCCAGTGATTTTAGAGCAGCAAGTGTGACACAAGCAGCCAATCAGTGTGCAAGAGGTAAGTGATGTCCTCTAATTGATTATTCACAAGTCCGAGGCTAAGAGCGAGTGCAAAAGCAAAATTCAAATGAATCAAGCTCAAATAAAAAGGTAAACTATGTTTAACTAATGAACATATACTAACAACTAGCTGGTCTTTGGGGGTTCCGGGTTTGATCCCCATCTAGGTTGAAATCCCAGTTGACCATGGTATCAAGAGCTTTGTTGTGTTCTGTTTGGACTGGGTAACTAGACTCAAAAACATCAATACAATTAACTAGTCAGGGAAGGCATCCCTGATAGTAAAGGATTGATTAATGTGATAATATTGAGGAGGATATTCAATCAATGATAGCACAAACTATCATTGAGGGTTTTATCTTTATTTATACTAGTGGACCTGCAAGGCATGATTATTGGAAGGCATAGAATTGGGGAATCAAGAGTCTGAGTTGCATCTGCTATTTCCTTTTCTGGGTTGGCTTGGGTGGCTGGCAATTGAGAAGGTTTGGCTGGATCCCAGTTTGCATTGACATAGTGCAAGTTGGGCCTTCTTCATGCATCTAAATCATTTATTAAATTTGATTCATGATTTTCATTGTTGGAGAGACTGTTATTCCATCCCTCATTTGGTAAGCTCCCAAATTGGGCTGCAGTTCCTTCCAAGTTTGGCTTTGGGGAAATTGCCTTTCCTGGTTTCCCAATTTGGCTATTTCCCAAAGGAGTGGATGGGGACTGGACTGCTGGCATTGAAGGGCAAAGGCTGGTAGGTGACTGGCAGGTGGCAGGCTGGCTCATGGGTGCCTGGTTTGCAGATGGCTTGTAGGTGGGGCTGGCAAGAGTGGAGGGCGCTTTTGTAGTGGCTGTGTGCATCTGCTCAATGGCGGCGGGCGTCTGCGCGTTGGCAGTGGCAACAGCTTGGTGGTGGCGGGCTTCTGTGTGGTGGCGTCATGTATCTGCTTGATGGCGGTGGGGATCTGCGCGGTGGCGGCAGGTGACAAATTGGTTGTGGCGGGCTTCTGCATGGTGGCAGTGTGTATCTGCTTGGTGGCAGCGGATGTCTGCATGTTAGTGGCAGACATCTTCTTGGTGACAGAAGATGTCTTCACGCTGGCGGCAGATATCTGCTTGGTGGCAGCAGGCGCCTTCATGTTGATGGAGGATGAAAGTTTGTTGGTTACACAACTATAAGTGTCAGGAACACTCCTGAAATCTATTTTTTGTCTACTTAATTTTGCCTTGATTGTTGTATTTGGGGTCATCTTCACTGGGTATCTTTTTAGCTAGGGAAATATTTGATCTTAGGATACTGCTGACAATTGCTGTTTTGTGTCCATATACTAATTTTAGGGAATTGGCCCCCATTTTTATTAACTTGGGTGCATCAGACCATGAGAGTTGTTGATAAAATGTCTGTTCAAGGGTGGGGGTTGTTAGCAGACAACTTACTTAGCGCATTCATGAGGGACCCATTCAATCTTTCTACCCTGCCATTTGCTTGAGGATGATAGGAACTATTCATAGTGTGTTTTATGACATTTTTGGAAAGATACACTTCATTGTTGTTAGAAGTGAGTTTGGTTCCTCCATATATGATTACGAGGTCTGGTTTTCTAAAATCAGCAATTATTTATTTTCCAATGAGTTGTCTCAATCATTAAATTTATATTATTTATTGGCTTTCTCCACTGGCCATATGATAGCATAGTAGATGGCTATGATGATATACTTATTTCTCTTTTGTTGTCAGGCATAGTTTCCATAACTTTCATTGTCTAAACTTTGAATGATTGGGTTATGAAGACAGGTATCACTGGCTTGGGGGTGCTTAGAGCAGGCATATTTATTATATGTTTTTCATTGAACAAGGACTTATTTGATATTGTCTTTAATTATTTTTCCAGTACAAGAGGCTCCTAAGGTATTAATAAAAGTTCATGCTACAGGTATGTCTTGAGTATTTGTGATAACAAAAGTATGGTATTGTTGAGGAGCTGGATGTACAGGTACTCTGGTCACCACCAACACACTTAACATCCAGTCATTGCCTGGCTTGGTGCCAATTCTATATACCGTTCTACATACTGAGAAAGGCAACAAATCAATATCACATTACTTGTCCAAGTATCCAGTGACTTGAACCTATTCTGCACATGACCATCCTTATCTTTGATCAGACTTATATCCCCACCACAGCACAAGCTATATAAGCCTAAAGTATTATCCAATAAAATATACTTATCTTCTTCTTAATCCAATATTTGACGCTTCCCCAAAAGCTGCTCCTCACCACTGGTAGCAGCTACAGTTTTTTGACCACACCCATGAAAGAAAGAATGACTGAACAGAACCCACCCATCTTTGCTCACGTACTCAACCAGGCCAAATCCCAGGATACCTGGAAGACGTACTTCTGCGCTCACAATATTGTGGAAGATATGCCTAGTGGATGCACCATATTCAAAGGACTGGTCATGTCCAAAGCATGCGCCAAGATAATTCAATACAGTCACTCTCTCCAACCACAAACAAACACACAACCACCTATCACAGGCAAATTTACCAACACCAAGTACATTGGTATTGGCAAGTTCTTTGGTAAAAACAAAGAAAATGTCATCAACTGTCTAGATCACTCAGCTTCTAAACTCTGCTCCAGACACCCCCCCACAAAAAATGAGTCCAGGAAGCCAGCAAGCGCCTGTATGAGGCCGCAGCTAACTGGTTTGCCACTTGGGTTGGCTCACAAACTGACAAACAGCTTGATAAATGGGAAGAGATCAAAGCTTATATCAACCACAACTTCTGTGTCACTGAATCCCTCCAAGATATTGCAATACAGCTCAGCAATCTTCCTCAGAAGACCACTGTCACAGCTTACATCAATGAATTTGAGGAAATCCACCGCAAGATTCAAAACCCAGCACAAGCTGACAACATACACACTAGAGCCTCATTAATTGATAGAATGAAACCCTCAGTTGCTGCCCTCATCTGCCCAGAGGCCAACACCTCCATGCCTGCGCTCATTGAAGAAGCCAAGTGCACAGAAAAACATGCAAATATGAAATATGCTGCACGCAATGGCAACCACTCCTCAAAATGCAATGGCAGAGACAATTCTAATGGCAACAAGCACCAAAATACCAACCATAGCAACAGAAATTCCAATTAAAACAATGGCAATCACATCCAGAGTGCAAACTGCTCCCGTCCCAAGAAGGAGGACACCTCTGAAGTGAGCAATCCTGAAACAGCAACCCACTATGAATCTGACCCCACATTCTCTGACCTCAAAGATCTCAAAACAGACATCAGGGAAAAGAGGAGGGGGAACAGGCCTAAGTGCCTCTGCCTCCCCCCAAAACAGCAAGAAATTTTACCACAGCACAAACTTTGCTGCTCGCATCCCACATGTCCCACAATCTTCCATTTTTATGAACGTAAAAATTAAAGATTGCTCACAACTTCTTGTCTACCCATGCACTTATAAATCTCATACACATAAAGTTTTATTTGACTCTGGGGCACAACAAACCACAGTTAGCAAACCATTTTTAACCAAATACAAAATACCACTTGTCAAATCCAACTTCAAATATGCCAGAATGGCAGACCAATCAAAGGTTCTACTTGAAGGCAAAATAAATCCCTTTAGAATTGACCTCCAAGGCATTCAAACTTCCATCAAAGGACTTGTCATGTACAGCATAAACTACAACATTATAGCAGGCATGGACTGGTTCACTTGAGTGAACCCCAGCTTATGTTGAAAAACAAAGACCATGTCCATAAAAAACAATGGAGTCAATTTCAACTTCCTCAAAGAACCCAACAATCTCATTCTAAGAGACACATTATTTGTCCAAGTCATAAATCAGAACAACTTGGAACGTCTAAACAAAGACAGTAAAAACCACATAATGAGGTACACCAAATTCAATAACATACAAACAACCAAAATTCAATCCCCAGAGCTTGCAGCACTCCTAAATGAATACACTCATGGATTTAAGGAAGAGCTAACAGAGCTACCCTCTGAACGGGAGGTCAAACACAGAATTGACCTATGCAAGGCCATGCCCAAACCTTCACCCCTCTACAGACTCTCCCCCATGGAGACACAAACCCTCAAGACCCATATTGAGGATAAGCTAGCTAAAGGATTCATTTGCCTGTCTGAATCCCTGTGGGGGACAGCAGTGTTTTTTGTAAAGAAAAAGGAAGGCTCACTCTGTCTAGTAACTGACTACAGAGCTCTAAATGCAAGCATAGTAAAGAATAAATACCCTCTCCCACTTATAAACGATCTGTTTGCAAGGCTCTCCAGAGCCAAATTTTTCTCCAAAATTGACCTCACCTCAGGTTACAGCCAAGTTAAAGTAAAGGAAAAAGACATACCAAAAACTGTGTTCTGTACAAAATTTGGATCTTTTGAATATAGGGTAATGAACTTTGGGATGACCAATGCTCCCACAACGTTTGTCTCCATTATGAACCAAGCACTAAACAGTCCCTCAATTACATTATGCTACCTTGACAATATCAGCATATTCTCAAAAACCAATGAGGAACACCTCACGCATGTCCGCAAGAAACTCAGTTGACTCTCAAAGCACAAACTCTATGCAAAGCCTAGAAAGTGTCAATTTATGGAGAAAGAACTCTTGTTCTAGGGCCACATTGTCTTTGAAGGTGGCATTAAAGCAGATCCATATAAAATAAAAGCCATAAATAACATGCAACGCCCCACCTTTGTTAAACAAGTTAGATGCTTTCTCAGAATGATAGCTTACCTAAGAAAATACATCAAAGACTGCAGAAAACTAACCACACCAATCAATGACCTAACCAAGGGTAATGCCAAAAAGAAATTCATCTGGACACCAGAATGTAATAATAATTTACAACTATTGAAACTGCTCTGATTGAAGCACCAATCTTGCAATACCCTAATAACAATGGGTGCCACAAGCTTGAGTCAGATGCCAGTAACACCTCCATTGGCGTAGTACTACGCATCTGCCAGCCAGGGCAGCAAGAATTCCTGCCAGTATGTTACAAAAGTAGAAAACTAACTAACACTTAGCAGAGGTACCCAATACACAATAAGGAATTGCTAGCAATATACCACACATGCAAGAAATAGAGATGTTATCTAGAAGGACATTTAAACGTCTGAATACTAACTAACCATAAATCCTCAATCTATTTCAAAACTCAGAATGCACTCGCACAACAACAAGCCAAATGGATATCCCTGCTGGAGCAGCTCAATTTGGACATCCAGTATAAAGAGGGGATGAGCTGGTCACAACTGATGCTCTCTATAGGCTATTTCAGCCAAGAGAGGATCATCCTGACCACCTGGACACTGACTGGCCCAACTTATATAACACTGAGTACAAGACAAAAGGAGAAGACCCCTCCACACATCAACTAACCCATGATACATTAGTAAGGAACAAATAATTTTCACATATCAAATGGCAAATTTTACCGCATCATTAAGAATAAACATGTTCCCTACATCCCACTCACACAAAGAGTTGACACTATATTGAGATATTGCCGCCTACTAGGACATACAAAAGCTAAAAACTATACCTCACTTTAAAAGAGATAGTATGGTGGCCCAATCTAAAACAAGACATAGTTGATGTTTTGAAAAATTACACAGTGTTTCGGAAATTGCGCCATTAATGCTATTTTGATATGGCCTTTGAAAAGTGATAAATTCAAAGATTTGGTTGTTTTTGCTTTCAACTTCATAAATTCCTTGCCTTCTGTAAATAGGTCTGTTCCAATGTCCACCCATTCCAATTATCATACCAGCCCTTGATTGATCCTGGTATGATCTCACCCCAACGTGACCCCCTCTGCCACTCTATCTACCTAATGAGTGATCATTGTCCCTTGTCTACTATTTAAGTAGAATCATTTCTCCTAATAAAGACAAGTTTATCCACATTTGTATTGGCTTTAATATTCTTCAAGCTTTTTCCTTTCCTTTTTTCCAAAAGGAAGTCCTCATCTTGTATTCCAGGAAATTAAGGTATGTGCCCTTAATTTTGCCCTGAAGAGCTAATCCAAGGCTAGCTTTGAACCTCAAATCTTTTGTTATAAAGATTTCCTGCTGTGTCCTCCTGGATGTTGTCCCAAGGAGCCAAACACAACACAGTGTGTGAGAAATATGCCAGCATCAAGCCTCCACAACCAACAGTTAATCTAGTACTGTAAATTCAGAACCTGAATGTAAAAATGCGGGATTGTCAAATCCTTGGTCCAAATTTTGAATCACTTTTGTGGGATAGCCTTTTTTTAATTAAATTGATTTTTTTGAGTATTTATTTGAATTTTTAAAAATGCGGGAACTCATAGACACTTTGCAAAGTTCAAGTCAAACTGCATATTTCCAATGAATAAAATGAATTAACTGGAATCAGATTTGAAGCGTTCAAATCCATCAACCATTTTCATTAAGTTTACTGTTTTTTGGAATTGCGGGATTGTCAAATCCAAGAACCAAATTTCAAATCACTTTTGAATGTCACTAGTAAGCTCAAATAATAATTGCGGGAACTGGAATCAAAAAATTAATGTACAGTAAGTAACTAGGACAAATCAACCCAAATCAAGAAGCTCCACTCTGGATAAAATCAAATGAAAAATCCAATCTCAACAGCCATGTTTAGACATGAAATTAAGTGAAATGAAAAATTGTCTAAACTGGAAATGATGCAATATTCTGCATTTTAAATCACTAATATAGCAACCATAAAACCATATAATGATATATGAGCTACCCTCCTGATGACGCAGAATTTTTTTAAAAGTTTTTTGGCCCCTGGCTACGCCGGGGGCCATAAAACTTAGATAAAAATTTCAAGGAAAAGGAGAGGGGGAAAAGATAAACCATTAGTTTACTAACTATGTATTTATGTATTGCTACTAAGGATACTTGATTACAGTAGATTTTAAAAAACACTAATAATAAAGTAGAATTATATATTACAATCTATCTTATCATGTTATCTTTCCTTTGGTGTGTTGATAATGTGCTTATAATTAATTGGACAGTTTCACCTCCTATTGCCAAGGCGACTGGAGGTGAAACTGTCCAATTAATTGTAAGCACATTATCAACACACCAAAGGAAAGATAACATGATAAGATAGATTTTAATATATAATTCTACTTTATTATTAGTGTTTTTTAAAATCTACTGTAATCAAGCATCTAAATTTTAGCTGTCCTAAATTGGAATAGGGTGATTTTTTGAGAATGCCTATGATTCCTAAAAGAATCAGCACAAATTCACTCTAGATCCTTTAACATCCTTTTTGAGACACCCATAAATTATATTTATTTCAAATTCACCGCAATTATGATTTGAAACTTGGTTCTTGTATTTGACAATCCCACAATTTCAGATTTGTTAATTTTTACATGATGTCTATGATTTGATTGAAATACAGTTATCTCAAATTGTACATTAGAGTCCCGCATTTCTGATTCATGTATCCTGCATTTGTTTGCTGAGTTTTGTCTTTTGTTAGTTGAGTTATCTGCTCAAGAGATTCGAAATTTGCCAATTTAAATAAACCAAAAAAATCAAAATAAATGGTTGATTTTATTAAATATTTTATTTTTCACTCAGCTGAGTTGCCCGCAAAAGTGATTTGAAATTTGGACCAAGGATTTGACAATCCCGCATTTTTATGTTCAGGTTCTGAATTTACAGTACCAGACCCTGAACCATTTAAGGTTTGGGGCTGGGTGTGGTTAGACCCTTCCCAGAAGCAAAAACCAAACTACACTTCCTAATTTTAGCCATTGACTTTGCTACACGCTGGCCAATCTGCTGGGCAATGCAGAACCACAAGGCATAAACAATAAATTGCTTTATCAACAAGGCAATAATAGCCAACTACTGAACTCCTGACTACATCATAACAGATGGAGCCATTAAGCTATCAGCACACATAGTAAACAACAATTTAAAATCCAAAAACATCAAACACTCCACAACCTTGCCCTACAGGCCACAGGTCAACAGCAGAGTTGAACACCTAAATGGCAGCCTCGTCAGAACCCTTGAGAAAATTATGGATGGAAAAGCCAAAGACACATGGCCACTATATGTGAAACATGCATTTTTAGTATTGCAGGTATAAACCAACCAAGGGACAGGCTAATCGCTGTTTGAACTAACATACAGATACAAACCAGAGGTAGTCACCTACAATAACCAACCATATGTGAAAATCCCCCAGAAAAACTTCCTGCAGTAGAACAAGCACCAGCTCTACAACACATATGCCTCAAAGCTAAAATAGCGGAAACCAAAAGGCTCAAAGCACAAAAGAT
Organism: Entomophthora muscae; assembly: GCA_014839935.2. Lineage (NCBI taxonomy): Eukaryota > Fungi > Entomophthoromycota > Entomophthoromycetes > Entomophthorales > Entomophthoraceae > Entomophthora > Entomophthora muscae. Next base: position 422 of record QTSX02007548.1, on the reverse strand, counting down.
AACCTCCACAGAGGAACCACTTCTAATCAACTCCCCTGTCTGGGTCCTAGCGTGGAACATGAAGAAGTTGGATTCAGTACACAGAGGAACAGGAAGAGTCATCAGATACAGACCAGACAGAAATACCTATCTAGTTAAATTCTAAAGCGCCAAAGATCCTGTCATAAAGAAATATCACAGATCCTGACTTTGACTCAGCAAAGGGGAATACTCAAATTGGCTAGTACCCACTAGCAAACAACTCCAGGATTATCAGGCAACAGCTGTCAAGACAAAGCCCCCTCCTGATGTACAAGAGTAACCCCTTAAGGGGGTGTTGAGGAGCTGGATGTACAGGTATTCTGGTCACTGCCAACACACTTAACATCCAGTCATTGCCTGATTTGGTGCCAATCCAACATACTGTTCTAAATACTGAGAAA
>QTSX02007547.1:0-20309 GCA_014839935.2 Entomophthora muscae | reverse complement strand
CTGTATCTTTGAATATTTTGACTTATAAATAAGATATTTGACTATATGTTTCATTAAGTATAAAATTGTATAGTATAGTTTTAATAAGAAACCAATGTACTTTAAATTATTTTTTATGATATGCTTCTAAATTTTTATCATTGAAATAAGATCACTACTAAACCAAAATTTCTAAAATCATATGTTTGTATCTTGTAGGAAAAATCCCTTTTGCTTATACTGAAGTATTATTATAGCTTTACATAAGCTGAAAATTAAAAAACTTTTTTATTGAAGCCACTGGTTTATAAAGCAGTTTTTTGTTTTGCTTCATATTTTATATTTCATTGAATCCAGTTAGATATAAATTCTGTCTAAGATGAGAAGTAGAGTGAGAGCTCATTGTAATTGATCAAATGGGGGATGTGCACCCAAATGAGGATGACCTTACCAATGAGGAGGAGACAATGTGTGTTACTGGAAATGGTGATCCTTGAAGAGTGAATAAGGAAAGGTGCAGCGAAAGATTATTCACAGGTACATCAAAAAGACCTTAATTTGACTCAACGTCGGAATTGGCAGCATAGATAGGCTCACATTCAATTTTGCGGGTTTCAGAATCTTTTCAGCAGGAGGTGGAAGATTACCAGGAAATTACAGAGGTGAAAAGAAAAATCTAGCAGTATGGTTATCACAAATCTGATTGGAAAATATTGAATTAAATGAAGCATTGAGACAAGATAATTATTGAGAGTAAAATATAAAACTACTAAGGTAGTTTGGTGGGGACAATTGTTACTTAAAGCCTTTGGGTACATCTTGATGAGGTGGCCTCCTTGAATACAATATTTAGAAAGCTTACAGATACCACCAGTGGTGGTTCTGTAAGCTGTTACCTGACCTCCTTTGGGGTCATGACTTGTTGACCAACAGGTCAAAGAAAGGAAAATTGGGCATGGGGCATTTGCGCCCCACTCAGACCAATTTCCCGTGCCACCACCCACTTGTGATTGATTGTTAGATTTAAATTTATTGATTACCGCAAACAGGCAGGGCTTTGGGTTGGGTTTCCCCAGGTGGCGGCACTTTGGCTGAGCCACACCTGGGAAAACTATGGCCATGAAATTACTCTCCTTCTTTGGTAATGGGGACTTCCTGCCTCCTGGGAGTGCTGCCAATGCATAGTTCTTGTGAGCAGGAGGGAGTTTCATGGCAGCTAGGGTGGCCTTTACTGGACCTACTGCTTGGGGATTGTTCTCGTGGAATTCCTAGAGCATTTCTTGGGTGTGAGTGAGGTTGTGATGGGGCATCCAACAGTTTTCTGAGGCTGGGTATCCCTTCCAGGATACTAGGTAGTGCAGGCGCTTGCAAGATAGTTTAGATACAATTATTGATTCCAGTTCATATTCCAGTTGTCCATCCACTATTATGGGGTCAGGAGTAGATACAGGGGGGACCTTCATACTTGATTTTTGCATTCATGAAATGTGCTGAAGATATGGAAGGAGGGAGGGAGGTCCAGTTGATAGGCTGAAGATCCAATCTTCTTTAAGATTCTGAATGGACCTACTCTTTTGGGACCTAGCTTCCACAGGGTACTTTTAGTCACATGTTCCAGGAGTCAACCAGTACTTGATCACCAATTTTATATGCTGGGCCCTCTCTTCTTTTCATGTCTGTATAAGCCTTGTAAGTTGTCACGCATGAGTCAAGGACACTTTGACTTCTTCATGGATTCTTTTTAAAGCTGCTGCCTGTGAGGATGCCAATTCCACTTTGCTACCTGAGAGTGAGCCAAAGTTACATTGGGGGTTGTTTCATAATTTGCAAAGAATAGGAGACATTAGAAGAGGAGCGTGGGACATTGTTGTAAGAAAACTGGGCCATTGGTATGTTTTGGGACCAGTTATCTTGTTCAGTGTTAGATTAGCATCTAATAAATGTTTCCAAACATTGATTCACCCTCTCTGTCTGGCCATCAGATTGGGGATGGTAGGCTGTTGATCTGCATAACTTGATGCCTAGGAGTCTGGAGAATTCCTCCCAGAATTGTGCTGTTAATTGGGGACCTCTGTCACTTATGATCTCTTGGGGGGTTCCATGGTGGGCAAAGACATTGTTGAAAAACATTTTTGCCATCTGGACAGATGTGATTGTGGTTTGACAGGGGATTAAATGACTCATCTTTGTAAAACAACCTACTACTACTATGATTGCACCATAACCGTTTGATGGAGGAAGTTCTACTATGAAATCAACAGACAGAGATGTCCATGGCCCATTTGGAATTTGTAGGGGTACCAGTAGACCTGTCTGTTTGAGATGGGAGGGCTTTGCCCTTAGACAAACCATGCAGCCCTTCAAGTACTTAGCTACGTCTGATGTGAGACCTCTCCAATCAAATTGTCTACAGATTATTTCTATGGTCTTATTTTTCCCTTGGTGACCAACCAATATGTTGTCATGGTGGTCTTTTATGACTTCCAGGAAAATATCACCATCAGGTACGCTCAGGCAATCATTGTGAAGTATGGTGCTGTCTTCAGAACTGTAGCAGGTGTGGGAGTAGATTGACTTGCCAACTTAAACAACTGGGGGTACCATTTGTCTAAAAATTGCAGCAACTTGACTCTAGCTACCAGATCTGGGCTGGAAGGTTCTTGGACACTTAGGGTGCAAATTGTTTCCAAGGGAGGAGAGGATAGAACAGCACTGGTGGAAATCATGACCTTTGTATTGAATTCTTGTTCAGCCTTAACATCTGTAAGGAATGCTGGATTGCGGCTGAGGGAGTCTGCCAGATGGTTATCAATACCCTTGATAAACTAGTATTGGAATTTGAACTTGACTAGGAATTTGTACCGTCTGGTCTGATGTTCAGTTAAGAGACAAGGTTCCTGGTAATACAGTAGGGCTTTATGGTCTGTTCTTAATGTAAATGGGTGTTTGGCTGAGCAAAGGTGATGCTGCCAGTACTTCCTCCAGACTCTACTACTGCTAATAACTCCTTGTCTTAGATCATGTAGCTGAGCTCTTCAAATCTCATTTTTCTTAGAGAAATAGTCCACAGGGTATTCTAGTCCATCATCAGCAGTTTGTAGAAGAACTGAGGCAATGGCAAGTTTGGAGGCATCTGTGGCTAAGATGAAGGGTTTGGAGGCATCTAATGGTGGAGCATGGTTGTAGAACACATGATGTTCTGAACAGCATTGAACGCAGCATTGCATTGTGCAGACCATTCCAGAGTTCTTTTTCCCACTAACAGCGTAAAGGGGGGCTGCTGTTTCTGAAAAGTGGGGGCAAAGTGTTTCAAGAAGTTGCTCTCCCAGAAACTATGGAGTTGGATATTGTTTGTTGGGGTCTGCCACTTCCTTATTGCAGCTTCCTTGTCAGGGAAATGGCATGGCCTTTCTCCAAGATCAGATTTCCTAAGAAAAAAAAAAAAAAAAAAAAAAAAAAAAAAAAAAAAAAAAACCTTACTCTTGAAAAATTCACATTCCTCAGTTTGATGACAAGATTGGCTTTTTGGATCCTTTCCACTACCACAAAGGGGTGGATGGCATGAGACTCTCATATGGAGAGTATACTAAGATGTCATCCATGTATGCACAGCACAGCTCCCAATGAGGTCACCCAATACTGAATTGATCATCTTCTGAAAGAGTTCTGGGGCATTTTTCAGGACCAGCAAGCGGACTTTGCACTGAAATATGCCTTCCTAGTCCTGAAAGCGGTGATTCATTCCTGACCTACTTTGATGTAATCTTGTTGAAAGCATTTAAGAGGTCCAGCTTGAAAAGATCCTAGCTTTCTCCACCTCCCTGGAGATCTGAGACTCAATGGGCATGGGGTATGGGTCTGGTACATTCACATTGTTCAGGTTGCCAAAATCAATGCAGGGGTGTAATGATCCTTCACTTTTGAACAAACAGTAGTCAAGAGCATATAGGAGAAGATTTCTAAAGATATGTCCTTTGGATTCCATACCCTTTGTCCATTCTTGTAAGCATTGTTCCTCCTTGGGGTCCAAGGGAGGATGGGAGAAGCTATCACTAAATCAACAGTAAGTTTAAAACTCAAATTCAAATTGTGAGCGTGTGGGGAGACCATCAGCCAGCTTATAATCAAAGGCTGTGTGTAAGTGGGAGAGGCACAACAGAAGGACATCAAATGACGTGGTGTGTTTTGTTGTTGCTGAGACTGACATTGATATATGAGGGGCTTCTTTCACAAACAGGATCATTGGTACCTCCAAGGAAATTCTGGCAGGATGAGCAATCCTCAGTAGGTTATCTTTGAGGATTTGAGGTGATATTGTGCTCCTGCCATCATTCCACGCCTAGGATCACTGGGTATGTCAGGTGCTTTGCCACTGTGAAGTCAGCAACAAAGGCATGATCAGTGATGGAGAAAGATAACAGGTGGCATAGTCTGAATGAACAGAAGACATTGGATACCCCTCCTTTGCACAGAGCACCAGGATTATATTCCAAACCTAGCTTGTCAACCAGATCTTTTTAAATGAAGTTGTCTGTGGCACCAGTATCTACTAAAGCTACAGACTTTGTTAGATGTGATGTGGAAGCAAAGTAACAATGAAACAAAAAATATCCCATCTTTGTTTTATTTTATAGAGGGGGTGATTAGAATCAACTTGTACCTGGAGTTGAGGAGCTGTTTGAATGAATAACAGGTCCTCATTCAAGGCTACAAAAGGTTGATCAATCACAGGTTCAATGACAATAGGCTCAAGGCAAGGAGTAGGCACAACCTTATTCATAGTTGCAATGTAGAGATCCACAATATCCTGAGCCTTGGTAGATAGCAATGGACAGTTCTGGTTGAAGTGTATAAGTTTACAGGCATTGGTAATGTTACCTGAAGTGGGCGCTTGGGAGTCAGTAGAGTTCAAGTTTGCCAGGGTAGCGCTGGAGTTGTCAATATCATAAAAGGAGAGTGCAGCCAGGGTAGGAATGCTCTGAGGAGGAGAACTGCCAACAGGATCTATAGCCAGAGTGGAGGCTGGAGTCACAAGAGATTGAGAAACCTCAGGGGATATGGGCCCTTATGAAGTGGCTGGCTCCTGTTGACTTTGCAAGCAATTCAACATGGGAGGAGCCTCCAACAACAGAGGCTGAGTAAGCTTCTGGGATGTCACTAGCTTACCCCTGACTGCTTGCAGGAAGCGCTGTATTATATTGGAGACAGAAGCAGAAGACCCAATAAAGTGCCCAAAGCCTCTGGAAAGGCACAAGGTCCTCATCCCAACAAAAAAACAGCCATAGCTCCCTCAAAGTAACAAAAGACAAAGGACACAACCATATACCCTGCAAGTGAAGAGTTTTTCATTGAATCCTCCTCTTCTCCAAGCTGTTATGAATCAGACAGAGATGTGGTCCCACTAAACAAGCAAGGAAGGAAAAGATACCCAATGGTCCAGAACCCCAGCCAATGTGACATAAATTGGCAGATAGTAAGACGCAGTCTCCATGTGGTGGGGAATCACCACCCAAATCCACATAGAATTGATGATTAACCACCAACAAAGCTTCAGATACTGTCTTGTGAAATTTCCAAAGGATACACTATGGTTCAGCAAAAATGATTAACCCTAACCAGAAAAGCCCAAGATAAATAGCCTGCAAGAGAATCAGAGTGTCTTCAGCATAAAATTTAGGACAATGAGAAGAAAACTGTCACTGGTTTGGATTCTGCAGGAAATACCCCAAGATTCTGAGGCATTGGAGTAACATTGGGAGGCATTGACAACAAAGTATTAACGGCAGGACCCCATCTTCCAGTCATAATCCAACTTGGGATCAAATTATACAGAATGTAGCAGAGGAGGCTAACTACAGGATTCATTGTAAGATAATGTTAGACCAGGAGATAATTTGGTTTGTTGAGTAATTTGGGGAGAACTCAACTCTTAAGAGTTGAACAGTGAAATTTTAAAATATGCACCAAATTTCAACAAAGCAATACCACCTGGATCCATGGCTCCTATTCCTTCTGCATCATCTAAAGAGTACCTTGTCCAGTATGCAAAAAATCTTTGAGTGACTAATTTCTGATGGCTGTTCTGATAAATGAGGTTGCATCAAGTGACTCTCAGATTACGCCTATTTATCAGTTTTAACTGGTAAGGGGAAATTGAATCTAGCCAGCAAACTGGAGCAGCAGTAACCCATTTCAAATCAACAGTTTGATTTAAATTTGGCAGAGATTGGTTAACCTGGCTAATGGTTTGCCTGACTTTCGAACTTTGTAGCTAGGCAAGTAATTCCGGAATTAGTAGGACCTCTGCCAAACAGCCAAACCCTGATGAACCAAGCTCTCAGGAAATCAACGCCATCCTATTATAAGAAGGAAAAGAGATTCAACTCCAGATAGGTTTTATCTCCCACCCAATGAACCTTCACTCCCATCCCCCTCCTCAGCGGCAATAAGGAAAAACCTGCTGATTAATTTTTGACTATCATCAAGCACCAAATCAGGTCATTGTATCCTCCCAATATGTGCAACATTGACAATTTCAAAGGAGTCTTTAATACCCAAAAAAATTTCATTGTTCTTTCACTTCTATGTCTATCAAACAAGTTGTAAACATAGTCAGCAATGGCTAGGGTTTCCTGTAACATCAGGGAAGAGCTGGAAGAAGCAAGCATTGTGCATTTGGGGGTAGAAGCTGGACTGCCAGGATCACCAAAAAAGTTGGGATAGATTGACCAGTGAAAAAGGAGAAAACACATACAGTTTTCTTTCAAACCTGCTGAGACAAGCAAAAAATTCTCAGCCTAAAAAAATACAGCTCAATCTAAAGATGAAATAAAGAATTGAGGAGGTTACCTATCAAATTACAATATATTTGGATCTACTTTGATTTTGTTTTTAGGCTGAGTTGTATTGGTTTTTTAGACTGAGATTTTCTGTTTATCTCAACAGGTTTTAAAACTACTTTACAATGCTCTAATCACTCTTATTTAAAAGCTTCTAAAGTGGTACCTCTACCAAATGATTCCAGTCTCCAAAGACGTCAAGGATTTGATCTGGCAGTTAAGGCCACCACACACCTAAGCAATGAGAACCTGAAGCTCATCCCTGACCTGAACAGTTAGTGAAGTACATATGTGACAAATGTTGTGGATTTATTCCCCCCCCCCTATAAGAAATCTGCCATGGTCCAAGGAGAGTTAGTCTTGACAGAAGAGCTGATGGTGTTCAATGGTGATGAGGTATTTTTTTACATGATGATGGGCCTACAGCAGAGGCAAGAATTATATGCTATACTACACAACAAAAACTGGAGCAGTTAAGATATTCAGATACCTGGTTATGTGGCAGTACTTTTGTTGTATGCCCCTGACCTTTTTTAACAACTATGGGTTTTACATTCCCATTGAAGGCAAGGTTCTCTCATTTGCCTAATTTCTTCTTCCTGTAGCAACAGAAGAGATCTACACAAGAGCCTTTAAGATCCTTCAGGGAGGGCATCAAGGCATGCCCAGCAATAAAAAGAGTCCATTTATCCATACTGCTAGAGCCAATCCAGATAATAAAGGAAATGATAAAGCCATCCCCTGAGTGCAGAACAACAAGCTCATGGCAGAGCTTTTGACCTGCCAACTATAATCATGGACCATGAAATATTCCAATATGCCACTTCCATAAATAACTTTGATAGAGAGGTCCAAGGGTGCTTTTGCGTTATAAAAGGGCAGTTAGTAGAAAGCTAAAGGATTGATCTGATCCCAGAAGGCTCCACTGTCTAGATGTTTCAGGAAGATGAAAGTTCTCAATTCAGGAATTTGTAGCACTAGCTGTCATGAAGCACAATCATATAGGGGAAGCCTTTGACCTTGTATGCCAGGATAGATATACAAAAAGGCATCATAATTCCTTCTACCTGTTTATTGAATATAAAAATCTACAGTGGACTGGGTATAAGCTTGTCAAGCCCAGATCCAAAACCAACTGGGACTGCTATCAGTCAGTTATAAAGGATGGGAAGGAAGCCACACCCCTTGGAGGGCTGATATAAGCATGTTAAGCTCTCCAGTAGCATCAAGCCTGGATACAACATAGCCTTATACAATCACCTCAAAGTCCAACAGGGGAAGACTGCTGCATCCATCAGAGATATTGAGAACCGCCCATCCAAGAAGAAGAGAACTACTAAAGAGAAACAATATCAAGAGAAGATTAAGGACGTTTTCAAGGCCAAAAGTAAGCCATCAGAGATTGGGGAATACATCAAGAAGATTGCCACAGCTCTTAATAGCAATCAGGTGATTGAAGACAAGTTTTTGATTAACTTTAATGGGCATTTTTTATTTTGTATATGTTTCTAATTTTTTCTGGACAAAGTTTTCTTATAAATAGGTGGTCTAAATAAATTATAAGGACTTTATAAAGATTTTTCATTAATGTAAATTCAGAACCTGAATGTAAAAGTGTAGGATTGTCAAATCCTTGGTCCAAATTTTGAGTCACTTTTGCGGAAAACTCAGCTGAGTGAAAATTAAAATATTTAATAAAAAACCATTTAACTTAATTTTTTGGTTTATTTAAATTGGCAAATTTTGAATCCCTTGAGCAGATAACTCAACTAACAAAAGAAAAAACTCAGAAAACAAATTCAGGATACATGAATCAGAGATGCAGGATTCTAATGTACAATTTGAGATTTCCTGTATTTCAAACAAACCATAGACATCATATAAAACTTAACAAATATGAAATTGCGGGATTGTCAAATCTAAGAACCAAGTTTCAAATCAAAAATGAGGTGAAATTGAAATAAATATAATTTATGGGTGTCTCAAAAAGGATGCTAAGGATCTAGAGTAGATTTGTGCTAATTCTTTTAGAAATCATAGGCATTCTCAAAAATCACCCTATTCCATTTTAGGGCAGCTAAAAATTTAGATGCTTGATTACAGTAGATTTTAAAAAACCCTAATAATAAAATAGAATTATATATTGCAATCTATCTTATCACATTGTCTTTTCCTTGATGTGTTGATAGTTTGTTTGCTGTTGATAATGTCATGTGTCTAATTGGATAGCTTCACCTCCAGTTGCCTTGGCAATAGGAAATCAAGTTACCTCCTTGAGGCCAGCTGTGGTTGTGGGGGCAACTTGATTTCCTATTGCCAAGGCAACTGGAGGTGAAGCTATCCAATTAGACACACGCATATTATCAACAGCAAACAAACTATCAACACATCAAGGAAAAGACAATTTGATAAGATAGATTGTAATATATATTTCTATTTTATTATTAGGGTTTTTTAAAATCTACTGTAATCAAGTATCATTAATAGCAATACATGAATACATAGTTTAGTAAACTGATGATTTATCTTTCCCATCTCTCCTTCCTTCCTTGTTTTTTTCTAAGTTTTATGACCCCTGGCTACGCTGGGGGCCAAAAGATTTTAAAAAATTTCTGCATCATCAGGAGGGTAGCTCATATATCATTATATGGTTTTTTGGTTGCTACATTAGTGATTTTGAGTGCAGAATATTGCATTATTTCCAGTTTAGACAATTTTAAATTTCATTTAATTTCATATCTAAACATGGTTGTTGAGATTGGATTTTTTCATTTGATTTTATCCAGAGTGGAGCTTCTTGATTTGGGTTGATTTTTCCTAGTTTCCTACTGTACATTAAATTTGGATTTCAGTTCCTGCAATTAATATCTGAGTTTACTAGTGGCATTCAAAAAGTGATTTGAAATTTGGTTCTTGGATTTGACAATCCTGTAATTTCAAAAAACATAGTGAACTTAATGAAAATGGTTGATGGATTTGAATGCTTCAAAATTGATTCCAGTTAATTCATTTTGTCCATTGAAAATATGCAGTTTAACTTGAACTTTGCAAAGTGTCTATGAGTTCCTGAATTTTTAAAAATCCAAATAAAAATCCAAATAATTCAATTTAATTAAAAAAGGCTATCCCGCAAAAGTGATTTGGAATTTGGACCAAGGATTTGACACTGCATAGTTTGCTCAGGTTCTGAATTTACAGTAACAGCTTGATGCCTTAGGCTGTATTATATGCCCTATGATGATATTTCACTGCTAAAGTATATGTATTGTTTAGTTTTGATATCAAAAATATTCTGGTGTTTAAAATCATAATAATTTCATATAGTATGTGGATTTTTATGTGGTATTTATTGTCTATAAGTTTTTTATTTTTTATGGCTAAAAATAATTTTATAGTAAAGATAGACTTATTTCATAGTAAAATAAAATAAAAGTGTGTCTTTATCTGGTTGCAGTTGTATGTATCATATTTTTTGAATTTTATGCTGTCACATTATCCTAAAAATTATTTTAAAGCTTGACTTTTTTAAGTAAAATGGTCATAAAACAGGTTCTTGTTTACTAAAAAAGTGATAACATTTATCATTCTGCATTGGCAAAAACTTGATTCTGACTTTTCACTGTGGTCAACATTAGAGTGTTGTTAATTCTGACTTTCAACATACAGTAATTCAACCTGTTGAATGAGTCACTTCTGGTGGTTGCTCTCAAACCCCCTTGACCAAGAGCACCACCAACATCAAGAGAGCAGGGCCTCTTCAATTCCTTCAAGAAGACAAATTATGCCAAGATGTTCCTGCTCTATGATAGTTAGTAAGGATTGGAGGATAGGATCATAGCCTAAACCACAAAGGCAATTATGAAGCAGCTCAACACTACAAGGAATTGGCTGTGTGAAAGTATTTTTTAAAATGCCCTATCATCTTTAAGAAGCTTTGATTTCTTCACAGGCAGTTCTATACCCAGGTAATCTCCCTTGTTTTCTTCCTTCTTACTGGTGCTAATACTGAAGTCTATGCCAGAGCCTTCAAATTTTCAAAAGATGCTCTAAGCTATCTCCTGTTAACAAGCTTTCCCCTCCTTACCATGTCACCCATGCAAATTCTTTCTATTTCAAAGGACAAGGCTGCCCAGCTTCTTAACAGCTTGCTCATGTGCGCTCCCTGGGGGAAAGATTATAATCATGGACTTTATAAACGCTCAGTTCAGAGCCTTTGAGAAAACCTTTAATAAGGAAGTACAGGACTGCTTCTTTCATTTTAGGCATGTCCTCCCTCAAAAGCCCTAAGAGTGATAAAGAGTTCTTTAATAAGTAATTAAATATGATAAGGGAAAGTGCTGCTTTGCTATGAATCAGCTTGCTGCCTTGGCTTTTGTAAATCCTGAGCACACTAGGCTTGGCTTTGAGGCCATCCAGTATGCTTACTAGAATAATTATTCTATCATCTTTGAAAGCTATCATGAATACTTTGAGCACCAATTGGTTGGAAAGAAGGTAGCTGTCAGGAGAGGGAAAGAGTGGGGCCATTTTCTTTTAGAATTTTCAAAATACCTGCCTCAAAAACAAAATGAATACTTACTCAAGCCTCAAGGTATGGTACAAGCATCTGAAGTCCAAGCTTGGTGCCAAGTTCAGATTCAATAAATTATTCCATAAGCTGCAGGAGGGGAGAAATAAAAACTTTCTTCAAGTTCTGGAACCTGGTTAACCAGGTGGTCACCAAGAAGAGAAAGAACAAGGAGCAAGAAAATAATAAGGCTTTTCAAAAGGTGGTCAATAAGAACTATAAGGTGACCATGATCAAAAGTACTTAGAAGATGTGGACACTGCCCTTGCTAGTGGCTTTAGTTGATTTAATAAAACTTGCTTTGGTTTGCCTTTATATTTTTTTCTTTTAAATTTTTTAAATTTTTTAATTTATTTAGATAGTACCTAATATTTTTAGATAAATATAGTAAGTTTCAGGTATATATTTAAGGTGTAAATATATGAAATACTGTATGCTCTACTAATTTATCTGTAAATTAAATGATATTTTCAGCTGTGCTTATATGAGTTTTATGAGAATAAACATATTCAAGATATTTTATTATTTTATACTTAACTGTATTAATTTAATTATTAAATAATTAAAAATTAATTCAATAGTAGTTATAAAAAAATTTATAGTAAGAAGTCCAATGTAAAAAGTAAAATGTAAAATAATTACTTGTATCTCCTTATTATTAGTAGTTGAGGCATGTTTAAAATAGTTTTGGGCTATTTGGGGTTAACTTATGGTGCTCTATGTTATTAAGTATTTTTATAAAGTAAATCTTCAGGAAAATGTTCACAGTAAATTAAAATGTATTAAACTCCATAAGACAACAGTATAAAAAGCAAAGCTTGCACTTGACTATAGTGTCAAATGTGTCAGGGTACCAGTTTGTGAAGACTGACTCATTGGTTCCAGGATCTGTGTGGGATTTAAGGTTGATTGAAAGGGCACACTATAGATTCTGATTAACTTGTACAATAAGAAAAGGGAGCATACTATTATTGACGGGGAACCGGGTTGCCATAGAATCCATTAACCTAGTAAGAGTAATATATGCTATTCCCAGCAATTGATTGTTGGGTGCCTGTAGAGGATCCAGGAAATTCATGCTTGCTTCTTCATTATCCTGATCTGACTCTTTTACGGTTTGACAGGGAATCTTTATGTAAGCTTTGATGAGCTTGGATTCAGGCAAGCAATCTTGGCGTTAAACTCAACGCCATCTGGTGATCACTTCCACGTTTTTCACTTCCCATAGACTTAGCTTAGACCATCTTTTTCATTCCATTTTAGTCTTATTTCAGTTAAAAGCCAAAAGCCAAAAACATAAAATTATTGAGGGGAAAGCAACCATTGTCACAAATAAGAATATTTATTAATTATTATCATGTTTCCATTATATACCAATTGGGGGTATATTTGGCTGAAAACCCCTCCAGTTCCGGAATCACACCTGGATTTGTATCATATGGTTTATGAAATAACAGCATTATCCAATCTAGATCTTTACCAAAAAAAGATCTTCACACTCTAACCTATAAGAATGTGCCCCTAATACATTCCATAATCAGCTGATTCCTTCTGTGGAAATTTATTGTTTTAGCTTGAAGCATTCCAGACTTCCAGTGCCAAACCCCTGTGGAATATACATATTCCTGATCTTAGCTATCCTTGTTTCAACTGGGAACCAGATGATCAATCCTAAATGCATAGTCACCATTGTCTACATTTAGTCATTTTTGCATTAACTGTTTTTTTTTTGCATTAAAAGCCCATTAAAACACTTAAAACTCAAACCAGGCGCGCCCCAGCGCCGGAAACATTCACTGGGCGGCGCCTCAGCACTTTACAAATCAATTAGGCGGCGCAAGGCGGCGCTTCTTACCTAATAAATTTGCCAAAGCAGTACTTTTAACCCACAATTTGGGGGTTTACTTTTGTTAAACTTAACCAAACTTCTTGAAACAATCAAGACAATTAAAAAATATAATTAAATCCTCATTAACTATATTCCAAGCATATATTAATTAACCTTCCTAGTTAATAAATTGTGTTTGAGACACCTAGTCTCATAATATTAATTGTTCAGATTATTTGTTTCGCCCTCATTTAGTACAGACTAATTGATTGCTGAGTAATCCATTACAACACTGAAAAATCTCTCTAAGGCAATACTATTGTTTTGAATTTCAACCCATGAAATTCATCTGATTCAACCTCTTTGTGAACCCACATCCCAATGTGACTGTAGTATAGTCACAGTGCCTTGGACAGTTCATTAACTGGGAGAGTTTGAGTGGGCTTGAAATTAAGGGGAGGCTCTATTGGCTCTAGGTATGCTGGTAAATAATTCTACCAGTATTTAAACCAATTTAGTTGTATATTGTACCAGATACCATTTTTGTTAACTTTGTAGGGTGTGAGGGTTTGGGCCAAAGGATCAAGGTAAATAATATCTTCAATGTAAAATAATTGTAGGCAGGGTTTGGGGATTATTCACTGAAATAAACATGAACAAATGAATTATCACACAGACAGAAAACAGTGGGCTGTTGGTTGGATGAATAATTTAGGCTTCTAGGCTGGATGAAACTGTACTAAAATGCAGGAATATCTAGATCAAATATTGAAAGAAACAAAAAAAAAAAAAAGTTACCTTGTTTTATTATACAAGAAAATAAAAACCATGTTTTCCTTGAAAGGTTTTTTTAGAGTATTTTATTATAAATTCATTAGGCACTATCCTGATTGGTCAATATACCCATGTATAGGATTCTGACTTCCAAGCAAAGCTTGGGCTTTTATACAATAGAAAACCAAATTAAAGTAGTAGTACATCCCATAGAACCCAAAACTAACAAAGAAACTGCCAAGCCACGTAAAAATAGAAAACTTGAATGCTGTAATTGATAAAAAAATGGGTCAAGCTGGATTTGCTCAAATAGCCTGAGAGAAATCTTGGACTTGCCTTATTTACCCCAAATATTTATAACAAGAAATCATGTATTATATGTTAGTTGGGATGGTAACTCTTACCGTCTGGTTACCATTTTCATTGTAACAACCTCCAACTCAAATTTTAATTCAGGCCCTCAACTGAAAATATTCTTGCCAGCCAATCAGATACCACAAAAATCTTCCTCACCCCCATCCTGAATCACACTTTAAGACTTCCCCCATCCCACTCTATAAAACTTGTTTCTAGGAAACTTATTATCCCGAATACTGGAAAAAAAAGGAAGTTATAACCCCATGGTAGATTTACTTGGCCTACTGGCCTATTTGTGAGCAATGTGTGTCCACTCTATTTCAGTTTGCGCCCCAACTCTCTTTGCAGTCCCTTGTCCTGAAATATATTCTGCCTCCTCTCTTTGATTATATTTCTCTTTAAAAATGCTCTTCCTCATTTTAGTTTTGGCTCTGTTCTTCTGTTATACACCCCAAAGGCGCAAAATTAAAGGAGTCCCTCCACCCAATTTGGTTTAGTGCTTCTCAAGAAGGTGATAATTTTTATATTATCCTCGTCATTTTTCACTGAATATGTAAATTCAGAACCTAAATGTAAAAAATGTGGGATTGCCAAATCCATGGTCCAAATTTCAAATTTTAAATCATATTTGCGGGCAACTCTGCTACCTGAAAAAATAAACTTTATTTAATAAAATCAATCATTTAATTGACTTTTGTTATTTAAATGGGCAAATTTTGAATCCCCTGAGCAAATAACTCAACTATACAAAAGGCAAAACACAGCAACAAATTCAGGATAATAAAGTAGAAATGTGAGATTCCAATGTATGCTTGGTATTTCCTATAAGTCTAACAAATCATAGACAATATGGAAAAATGAACAAATATGAAATTACTGGGATTGTCAGTCAAGGGCAAATTTCAAATAAAAAGTGATGAAATTGAATTGCATAATTGTGGGCACCTCAGCCAGGAATTCAAAGGATCTGGAGTAAATTTGTGCTAGTACTTTTAGGAATTACAGGCATTCTCAATAATCACCCTATTCTTTTAGGAGTGTTGAGTTTTTACTTCCCTGGAAATAATAATAAACAGAAAAGGGGGAATATTTAATAAGGAAATATTAATTTATTGAATATGGAATCTAGGCAATTATATGTATCTTGATAAGCCTCGTGCTGTCCATGTATCATGGGGGTCAATGGCTCCAGAATGTGTTCTCTTGGGTGACAGGGTTTATTAAAGTTATTCTTCCATTTAAGGTCTGGATTGGTTGATCCCTGTCATAGATAATTTGACTGGTAGTGGTGCCACTGGTTTACTGGCTGGGCAATGAACTGGCCCCATGCGCCATTTGGTGATCTTATAGTGTTAATTCCCCAAGGGGGATTAATCAAAGATATTGTGACATATCTCTCTGGGGTACTGGAAGCAGAGCCAGGGATTTTCTTGAGAGTGTTGGGGATATGTTTGGTATTGATTCAGGTTTGGCGTTGGGAACAGGGAATCTGAAGTTTTGTTGGGCTGTTCTTGCTTTGCACAGGCGGAGGTGGTTGTGGTGCATGCATTTTAGTTCAGTCCAAGCTCCAATTCCTTTGATGAGGTAGGTGTTATTGGGTTCAACTTTCATGACAATGCCTGGTCCACACAATCCCTGAATCCAATTTGTGTTGGTCATGATTGACAACCCAGATTTTGTCCCAAACTTGGAATCTCTCTTGTTGCAATGAGATTGCTTCTCTTTTGCCCCTTTGGTGTTCCATCTCCTTTGGTCTTTTCTAGCTCATAATATGTTGGGGTCATTGTTGTCTGGCACTTTTTTAGGAAGAAGTAATTGTGGTCCTTTGGCTGTACTAACAAGAGTGGGCTTTTTATCCATAGACAAGTTTGTAAGGGCTTTTGCCCTTATTGCAGTTAACATGTGTTAAACAGACCATGAGTGCTGTTGGGAGCATGTCAACCCAGGCCTTTGGATTATTAGCAGATAACTTACTGAGGGGAGCTTCTAAAAGCACACTGTTTAGTTGTTATACTTGTCCATTTGCCTGAGGTTAATATGGGCTGGCTGTGATGTGTTTTATCCCATTTTTGGCAAGGTAAATTTTGGTGTCAATGGCCTTAAGTTTGGTGCCTCCATCTGTAGACAGGAGGTCAGGTTTCCTGAACTTGGATCTGATTTACTTCTAATGAATTGTCTCACATCATTGCCTTTGTATTATTTGGTGGCTTGTGCCACCAGCCATCTGGTTGCATAGTCAATAGCTGTGATGATGTACTTTTTGCCCTTTTTCCTGGCATTGGGACCAAATATCCAGTGACCATATCTTGAAGGGTTGTGTGATGAATACGGGTACCACTGACTTGGGTGCTGCTCGGTGCGGGTATACTTCTCACAGACTTTGCATTGTTCCAGTACCCTCTCTGATATTATCTAGCATGTTGGGCCACCAGTATTGTGTCTTGAGGTATTCTTTGAAGTTTCTACTGCAGGTGTGTTCAAGGTCTGTGATATTGGAGGATTGTGTCAATCTTTTGTTTGACAGGACATGGGGTACAGTGTCACCATTTGGAAGTATTTGGTGTAACGTGCCATATAATTTTTGAACAGGTGTTTGTTCTTAAAGACTTTATCTTGGATGTCTATTGGTGCGCCAGGTGGGAACCCTTACGGAGATTCCCCATGATTAACATGGGCCAGTTGGGGTTGCCATCAGTGAAGAGGATATGTTTGCTGTAGAGCCTTGACAGGGCATCTGCAGTAAACATTTCCTTGCCTGGACTTATATTTGGATCTGCATGGGGTATCTCTGTATGAGACTCATCCATTTGGCTTGTCTCCTTGACAAGTGTTGCTGTGTTTTGGAGAATACAAGTCACTTGTGATTGGTGAGTACCTTAAACATTTGGTCTCCCTTCCAAATAGCATTGCCACTTCATGAGGCAGTGCATGAAGGCTATCAGTTCCTTGTTGTGTATGGGATATATTGTTTGCCATCAGATAACTTCTAGATTCATATGCCACAGGAAGGAAGTCTTTGTCTGTTGTTTAAATACAGAGTACTCCTCCTATGTTATAATAAGAAGCATTGGTTTCTAACTCATAGATTCCCTCACAATTTGGGTATTGGAGGATAGGGTCAGTGACCATGTGTTCTTTCCAGATGGCAGAAGTGTTGATCACGTAGCAGCGTCCAGAAAAACTTGGTTGTTTTGCCTGTGATGGCAGATAGAGGGGCTGTTAAGGCACCCCAATCGGTATGAACCTTCTTACATAGGCTACCATTCCAAGGAAGGAGCAGAGTTTGCTCTTGTTTCTTGGAGCTGGCATCTTGGTTATGGTGTGTATCTTGTCTGGGTATGGTTTGATTCCATCCTTGCTGATAATATGATCAACAAATGGGATTTCTATTGACAAGAACATACACTTTGACGGTTTTGCAACCAATTGGTTCTCTTCAAGGGTACAGAGGACCAGGTAGACATCTTTCTAGTGTTGTTCCAGGTTGGGACTGTAAAAGGTGATGTTGTCCAGGTAGATGTTTTCCAATGTGTTCTTAAAAACTTTGTTCATGAAGGTCACAAAGGTACTGGGAGTGTTTGTCATTCCAAAGTTGAGAACAACACATTCAATAGATCCATATTTAGCTCTAAATGTGGTATTTGGATTGTCTTCATGTTTCACGCAAATTTGGTGGTAACCTGCTGTCAAATAATCTTTGTGAAGATTTGCGACCCCCAGGGCGTCAAAAAGATTGGCAATTAGGTGCAGGGGATACCTGTTCATAATTGTGACCTTGTTGAGAGCTCTTTAGTTGGTGAACAGGCAGAGTCCTTCATCTTTCTTTGCCACAAAGAAGACAGCAGCCCCAAAATGTGACTTTGATGGTTGTATGAGGCCTTTTTTAAGTGCTTTGTCAAGGTAAGCCTTTAGGGTGTTGTCTTCTTGTGGTGTGAGGGCAGTAGATAGGTCATGTTTTGGGTACACTCCCTTTGAGGTCAATTTTCTGCTGTATGTTGCGGTCAGGAGGTAGTCCTGATAACGTTTCTTGGAAGACAGCGGGGAATTTGTTAACTAGCTGGTCTCATATGGGGTCCTTTTCATGCTGAGTCTCCGTATTTTTAAATGGATAACCTTGTATGTGCAGGTATTTCAGTTGATTTTGCTAGGGTCAGTTCCCTCTTCTGTTTCCATAATTTTTAAAAATGCATGGTTCCTCATAAGCATATCAAGGTGAGTTGAATAGAAATGCTTATGTACTTCTCCTTGTTGTATGGTGAGGGTAGCACTATCCCAATCAATGGGAGGTTTGGTATTTCTCATCTGGTCCAGGCCAATTATAACGTCATACTTGGGGATTGGTATGATTGGGCTACTGGACGTGGTTTGCACGTCTCTGATCTGGGTGCAGAAAGGTTTTGCCTCTTGAGTGACTGGTGTGCTACTGTTATCTGCCATAATGCCCTTCCTGACACTGCTTTGGGTGGTAGGGAGCTTCATGAGGTCAGCAAATTTCTTTTCAACTAGGTATTGGTCTGCTCCAGTGTCAAATAGTGTGGTGCTCTGATATCTGCAAAAACAGAAAGGATAAGTGAGTAGTTTATTTCTAGTTTGGGCAGCAAACAGCAGAGGCTTGCTGAGGGTACTTGGATCATGGTGATTGAATCCACGTCCTGGTCCCTATACAAGTCTTGTAATGTGGGGAGGGCGGCTTGCCTCGCACTCCCCTGGGCTTTTCCTCCTTGTTGGTATGCTCAGTGCTTTCCTGATTGGCTTGTGCAGTATGTTCCTGTTTTAAGGATGGGTGTTGTTGGCTCAGTTGCTCTGTTTATTGGGTTGAGGATCCTTCTTGGCTGAAGGGATCTCTTTGCACTTGTTGGTTGCATGTAGATTATCAAATTTCTGAGCTGTGTGTTTCTCTTCCAAGAATATGTCTTCAAGGTTCTTGCAGCGGGTCATATCAAAATGACATTTAATGTGTATGGGAAGGCCATTGTAGAAGTCCAAGCATGGCCCAGGTTCATTGAAGTTGATGGTGTTGGGTGTGCGGTCATGTAGGTCTTTGTATGCAGCAATGTATTCCTTGATTGTTCCTATCATCTTGAAGGTTCAAAGTTGTGTTATGATTACTACATTGGAATCCTTCATGGAGAACTTTTTGAGAAATGCACTTTTGAATAGCTCCCAGTGTATTTTCTGATTGGGGTGTTTCACTATCCATCTGCTTACAAAATTTGATGCAGTTCCTGTAATGCAGAGGGTAATTTCACTGACCCAGAGTCTTTGGGGGTATTCCACCTGCTTGAATTTACTTTAAGTACTATTAATATAAAGGGAGATGTTCTCCGAGTGAAGTCCCGCTAAGCATCAATTTCAGCTGTACGTAGACCTGGAATACAATATTGGGTATCTCAGGCTGCTGTGGTGCTGTTGTGTTTGGCACTGTGGGTAAAAATTGCGGGCTTTGAGAGTGTTGTATTGTTTAATGGGTAAAGGACATTATTGTATATAACAAAGCCTGTGGTATTGCCTGGTACTTCTTTGTAGTCTCTCCAGCTGTTAGGGAGTACCATTTTTGGGTCCTTTTCTTAGGAGTGTTGCAACCAAGCTTCCAGGATTTGCCTGCTAATGTATCTTACAATACACAGGGGGTGCTTGATAGCTGGCCCTTGACGTATCTAACGTTATAGATTAATCTGATGGCAATATCAAATGGCGGGTACTTCATCCTAATTAGAAGCGCTACCAATTTGATTTGCTGATTCCCGCACAAGTTATTCCTTGTCTCCAAACCTTACATGGAACTTCCCACTATGCCACCCCTTGTGGCCTTCCCCATATAGTATATTAATCACAATATTCTACAATAAATGATACCCTATTCTTATTATTCTGTCCTTTTCTATTGGACTGTTGTCTTCCCAATTACAAATACTGAATCCTCATTGGTTCAGTTGCAACAGTGGTAGCAGCGTTAGGTTGACAG
>QTSX02007546.1:0-20429 GCA_014839935.2 Entomophthora muscae | reverse complement strand
ACAACACTGTGAGTTTGTTCACCCCGGGAACATTGATTGTACGGCAGTAGGTAAGAAACTGATGAAGGAATACAAAAGCGGAGTTGTACCCTGACGGAAGGCGTACAGCTTATGATATACTTTGAGCTCCTCAATAGATATACATAAATTTTTTAACAAAGGGTATAGAGATGCACTCTCAGTTAAAACATGTGGATTGCGCTCCACTGCGGACAACAACCATTCTTGAGCATCTTTGGAAAACTTTGTCATCACATGGTAAACTTGGGATTTGTGGCTCAGGCTAGAGCCGGAATAAAATGATAATGCTGACAAAACTTCACGTGAAATTTCATCAGTGGGTGGGGCAGGAAAATAATCCAGACGCCAAAATGACATGACACAACAGAAATAGGAAACAGATGATCCAGTCTCTACAACTGCAACCAGAGATGAAAACCAAAAATCAAAGAAAAGTCCAAACTGAAAACTCAGAAATGAACTGATACAAATAAACATGGTAAACGCAGATATCTTGACGGAGCAGGAGAAAAGAAACACAAATTCATGACAAACTGCTTCCAAAAACTCAGATGTAGAAGAGTTGAGTAATGTGACAGAAATCACTGGATAATATGAAGCCATTTCTAAATGATAGGGAATTACCACCCAAATCCACATAGAATTGATGATTAACCACCAACGCGGCTTTAAATATATTTTTGTGAAATTTCCAATTGAAACTCCAGGATTAAGTAGAACAATCAATCCTAACCAGAGTAAACCAAGATAAATGACCTGGGAAAGCATCAATGCATCTTCAGCGTAGAATTCTGGGCATTGAGAAGTGACACAACTTTCATTTTCCAGAATGGGGGGAGGAGCTACAAAATTGGCTGGCATGAAATTAACATTTTGCGGTGCTGACAACAAAGTTCCAGATGCTGGGCCTCATCTTCCTGAAATGATTCTGTTCAGAATCAAATTGTACAGGATATACCGCAACAACCCAAGCACAGGATGCATTTTTAAAATTTAAAATTAGAACTTGGGATAATTGATTTTTATTGAGTAAATTTAGAAGGACTCAACTCTTAGAGTTGAAACAGGGAAAATTATTCAATATATATCAGAAAAATTGACTAAGCAATACCACCTGAGTCTTGATCTCCTATTCCTTTGGCATCTTCAAGTAAGTATCTAGTCCAGGTTGCAAAGAACCCTTGCATGACCAGTTTCTGACAACCATGCTGATTAATGAGCTTATATTGGGTGACCCTCATATTACGTTGATTTATCAACGTCAGTTTACAAGGGGGAGCTGGTTTCAGCTGACATACTGGAGCAGCTGTGACCCATTTTTGATTGATCATTTGGTTTAAATCTGTTAACTTGGTCAATTTTGATACAGGTTTCACGGCTTTCTGTGCCTTCTTACTTGGACGGACAATACTCGGCATTATGGAACTTACCGTGACACATGGGGTAAGCAACTAGGTGGGGACCATTCCCGAGGTTCAATACAGTAGGGACAATAGGCAGGTCGGCAATATCTTCCTCAATAGGAGGGCTAGTAATTTCAGGTGAAGTTAGCTATTGTATAGGCAGAGGCAAAGGACCTGAAAACGTGGATGCAAAAGGGATAACTGAGGGGCTTACAGCCCCTGTAGTGAGCACCATTTTTGTCGTGTTCTGAGGCGCGGCACAGACACACAACGGGAAATCCTAACCTTAGGATTGGATTTGTACTAAGTCTCAGTTAGATAACAGGGAAGGCTATACAATTACCTTACAACCCTGGAAGAGTAATCTCTACTAGTTGTGGCTAGAGAGAGGCGCGGAAGTACAGAAGACACAAAGACAAAAATGTGAATAGAACTTAGATTTTATTGGTGAATACAAAATGGAATATATAGTGGTTAGGAATACCACAAAACACTACTAAGACGGTAGGATCACTTGCCACAAGCATGAGTGGGGCAAGTGAGATGCGCAGAGTCAAGAAACCAAAAAATTGTATTTCCTGATTCAGTCATCAACTCATTTTGAGAGGCAAAAGTGAAAGCGAGAGATTCATCCTCAAAATGGCCCACCAAAGATGAAATCAAACATGGTGAATAGCGGTATTCACAACAGCTTGTCCAAATCAGCAGAGTCTGGTGATAATCTGTGCTCAATCCCTTTAGCTGTATTAAGGGACCTGATTGGTTGAGCTCAGGGGAATTCACCTGGGACACCATTGCAGGGCCCATTTGGGCAGGATGGCAGCAATGATGGCTCCTGAAAGCTGCTGGGCTTTTGTCCCTACCTTCCTGGCCAGTGGCTCTGCGTCCCCAGGCTTCTGCGCCTGCAGGGGACGCCACAAGGGAGGGTGTCCCAGAAGGTAAGTTTGGAAAACTGCTGTCAATGTGCGGAGAGTTGGGGACGGACTCCACAGTTACAAAATTGTAACATGGCTTGTCATCAAACAGAAGGTATTTGTCAAGATCAGGTAAGCATGGGTAATGATCTTTGTTTTCAAACACATCCTCATTTCCCAGGCTAACAAATCTATTAGGATGGCAGGGGTTCCAGTTGCTGTCACACGCGTACATGTGGGGCAGGAGGGAGAGAATGGAGGTTCGCAGGGCGGGTCTGGGTTGGTGGGGTTATCCACATCCTCCACAGCTACACCAGGGATGTGAGGAAGGAACACAGATGGAGACAGTGCGTCCTCACAATCTGTACGCTTCATGGGTGGGATAGTGAGTTTGTGACCCGGGGAGGGGCCTCAGGAGCGAACTTGGCATTTATGGATTAAAGTAAATAGGAAACTGGCCCCATCAGGGTTAACAATGTACTCAAGGTTTGATTTTTTATTCAAAGGCTGAGGGGTGGCAGAGGAGGAGAGGGCGTGTTTCCCAGCTTCAAAGTTTTGTTCAGCCATCATCAACCCTTGAGGTTTGCGGTCATGGTTAATGGGGTTAAACTCACAGATGAAGTTAGAGTGGGAGGGCTCCTTACAGATGGAGCAGGGCGCGGTGCAGTCCTTGGAGATGTTCCCCAACTTAGAGCAATTGTAGCAGCAAGGGTTATACGGGTGGTTACAGTCTCTTTGGAAGATGCAGGGGGGAGGGGGGTTGAGTTGGCGTCCTTGCTCCTGCACCATGAACATGGCATCAAAACGGCGGTTCAAGTCCTCCAGGTGGGCTTTGACCTCCTGTGCTATTTTCTCAGATTTATTCTGCTTGCACATTGGTGCAAAGGGATTTCATTCTGAATTCTCTTTGGGATGTTCATCGGTGGCGCAGTCTACCCAAATGTCATACTTTTCACGGACCAAGGTAATTGCTTCTTCCAACGAAGCGGGTTTAGCAGCCTGAACCATGGCGGAGTAGGAGTGGGTAAGGGCATTTACAAATGCACGGATGGAGACCAGGCTATGGAAGTTCTCTATTGTGGTCTTGCAATCGGAGGAGCTATTGTTTTTGAGGTGTTGCTTCAAAGCCTTGTTGGCGGTTTTTTGAAATGAATTCAAAAAATCGAGCAAGGATTTAAAGTGCACCATCTTCAACAGGCCCAATTGGTGAATATCATCAGGTTCATGTTCAGCGAAGCGGAGTTCAGCTTGGGCTTTCCAGTTGGCCCAGGTGGAGACCCAGACGTCTTGGTGCCAAACACGGGCTTCACCTAGGAGGAAACAGCTGATCTCATGGAGGCAGTCTTCGTCGGAGAGCTTGAATTGCTCAGCATAATCCTCAAAAGTATACAGCCAAGCTGTAAACCCAGATTCTTCAAAGTGAGGAAGCTGCTGAGCAACCAAGAACTTGGACAAGGGGTCACCAACAGAAGGGGTAATGGGGGGAACAGCAAGGGTGGAGGCAGCAGGAGCCTGAGCAGGGGAGCCAACAACAGGTTTGGGGGCGCAGGAGCAGACATCACAACAGCAAGCACACAGGCAACAACACAAAAAAACAGCAATACAAGTTCATGGATAGAATGACCTCCAAAATTTTGTTGTGGTGAACAACAAATATGTAAAATTGGTAGTAATTAATCAACCAAGAGATGAAACTTTATTTGCATGATTCAACTATTTAAAGGAAAATTTGGGGATTTGTGGATTTCGAATAATGGTCGTTCGAATGTGTTCACCACAACATTGGTTAAAAAGAGCGAGAGTTATTTTAGCATTTATATTTAATTTGATGCGATGGAAAATGGGTCCTACAAAAAACTGGAAATCGGGGTGATAGTATTTTCTATCTGAGCCTTTGTTTTGATAGGCTTGGGTAAAGTTTCATTTGGGTTAGCCCCTGGTTTAAATTAGGGGTCGCTTTGAGTATGCTGTTCGAATTTAAGCCTACCCCAGCTTGAGTTCCCATGCGTGTGGCTGGGATTTTCATGTAGAAGCTGGGGCTCTATATTTCGCCATAAAGATATAAATTCTAGGCTATAGCTCGTTTTTGAACGGATACAATTAGAACCATGAAGCCCCTGAAGGAACTAAGAATTCAGGGAATATGTGGATTGGAATATGCTTATCCTGCACTGGCTACTTAAGTAATAAATAGAGTCGGTGGCAGATTCTAGGCTTTAGACGAGGGCTTATTGATTTTCAGTATAATATAAATACAAATTAAACATCACCTTTTTAAACAATGGCTTAAATCATGGGGTACTAGCTGTAGCCAATCAGATGCTTGAAACCAGGCAACAAAATTACTTGGTCTATGCCGCAAAGCCTAATCACACGTGGGCCAATCAGGATTTACTGCCTTGACATTTATTTGGAATTTATTAAGAGTCTGTTGGAAGGGTTTCAGTTGCATTGTTGTTTGCTTATTAATTAATAAGGTGATCTAACTTTGGCGCCATAAATGTCCTGTTTAGACTTTGGATTTTTATCAGTGGCAGGTAAATCCTAGCTGGGGGTAACTGTGATTAAGTTTGACATTGGATTGTTATCCTGCGACACCGTCTAATATTCTATTGGCTACCCCGCTGGAATCTCACTCCTCGTGCTTATCCAATTTGAAGACAACTGGTCAGGCTGCAGGGAATCATTCAGGAGATAATAGCAACAACGATGCCCTGAATCTTACATCAAAATAAACGGCCGTTTCTAAAATTCTGGGCATCAAGCCATTAGAATTGGTAAAGGCTTACTTGAATATTTTACTTGAGAGCTGTACTTTTATTGACCTTATCTCCTCTATAGATGTATTCCTTTATACACTTGTTTCCATTCCTCACACTGCAACTCATAGAAGCTAAAGAGTCAACACCTACAAATGTCACTCCCGGAAATCTGATAAACTTACCCCTCGCGTCACCTGAAATCCAAAATTTATGTTCAACCATTGATTCTCATCCTAATGCCTGTTATTTGGCAAAAACTGTCTGTTCAGATCCTCATGTTCTGGTTAACTTCAAAAGTGTATACTACTGCGAGCTTCAAAGATCCCTTCCCATCATGCTCCTTATTTCGCTGTTGCTATTACTTGTGTTTTTCTATATATTATATTACTGCAGTGAGTACTATCTCTCCATACCACTGCAGCGACTGGTCCTTGCTGTTGAAATGGATAGTCAGATAGCGGGGGTCACTTTGCTTTCTTTTGCCAATGGAGCCCCAGATTTCTTTACAGCACTCGCTGGAAGTGGCTCAGGGGATGGTCCCCCTGGAAGCGGGTTGCCTTTAATTATAGGATCTTTGTTGGGCAGTGGCATGTTCACAACTTGTGTGACCATGGCAATTTCAATCCTTGTTTCACAGCCTAGAGCCGATGTCCCAATAAATGAACATCCTTTTGATTCAACAGAACCTCTTGATCAGTCATCAAACATCCTAGAAGAGCAGGGAAGACTAAATTCAATTGACAGGAGCTGGATTTCTCTTCCTCGAGGCTTCTTTGTTAACTTGGGAGTTTATTTTTCTGGCTTTATTCTTCTCATCACCCTGTGCTCGACTTTAAATCTGAATTTCGCCTACCCGCCCATACAATTTTCCCTTTATCTGATTTACATGGTATATACCTTATATCCTCGCTTCCAGACAAGGATACAAAGCCTTCTTAATGGTGTTTGGCCACCCACCATCTTCAAAGCTCCAAACTCTCAGTTCTCCTCTTTCGAAGTACCAACTGTTTTAATAACTGCCCCTGACATGATGATTCCTGATGAACCTGAACCTATTGACGCCGATAACCCTTGCTCAGCCGCTGCTTCTAACCAGTATAGAAATTCTTTTAATGATCACCCTGTGCCACGAATAGTCATAATCCAAGATCCAGACCCATTGGAAAGCGACTTTAAGCTCAAACTTGACCAGTTGAATCGCCCCGACGCTCCTCCGCGATCAATATTAGGTAATAATTTATTAATCACTAAACATTTGAAAATGTCTGCATAACTTCCAACTTATTTAGTTTTGATGTTTTTTAAACCTTGCTAACTTCAAATTTTAGGCCAAATACACCCAAACTTCCGCTCCTATCACAATCCTCCCAGACTCACTATCCCAGAACCCAACTCTTCTAAAGTATCCACCGAGATAAACCCAATAGCCAATCTAAAACACAGAAACAGCACCCAGCAAAAGCAGATACAAGTCCGTGATATTTCTGAAACTCTTATACGCTTTGGATTTCAGGATAGTTCAGGTTCCTGGGGTCTGTTTCGTCTATTTCAAGTTAAATTCGATGAACTGATGGAAAAGGATTTCCCACAAAGCCTACCAAAGTGGATATTTGCCATTTTGACGTTCCCTATCACTGCAACGTTCTTTCTTTCTATAGCACCATCCCTTGGAGCTTGGACTTTGATTGATCGCGGTACTGAAGCTTGGGATGAAGTGGATTTTAACTTCGATGTTGGAAATAATGGCTTGGAAGCTGGTACAAACCAATTCGGTCACACCTTGACTACCAGTCGTGCGCTCATTCTTAGGCAACTTTTGGCGATGCCTGAGGCAGGTGTTTCCAACTTTAGACGTTTCCAGGCCCTCACATTCCTGGGAATAGGCGTCTTGAGCACAATCAGCTTGGGATACTTGACTCAACCTGTTCTGTTTGGTATTCCCGGGCCTGCTTTAGGGTTGCTGGTGGGATTTATTGTTGCAACTTTGACGTTTTGCCTAAACTACACTCTGCCAAGCACTGCTGCACGCTATCGCGACTTGCTTGCCAAATATCTTGAGTCCTTCGATAACGAAAGCATCTCACCACTCCATCTCAATCCTCCACCCCTGCCCCAAGAAGAGCCCAGCTTCATACAAGCCAGCCTTCCTCGACACACAAATACACTGCATGTCACCCTAAGTCCAGAGTTTATTGAGGTAGGGGATAGATACAGTGGATCAGAAAAATCCTCAGAGCAGCGATTGGGTGGGGAGCCCGGGCCATCACACGTGGTTGGTAGCCCACAGCCTCCTTCCCCATCTATACCTCTTCACCGTATGCCATCCTGGGCCACGACATTTGATGCTCTCAACGGGAAAAGCAGCGTTCACTCATCGCCAATTCTAGAGACAACATCGATTCCTAGTCTAAGCCCCAATCTGAGGCTGCGTGAGTTTCTAAACAAAGTCAAGCCTGATTTAAGACCACTTGACTTTATATTTTACCTGGACTGTTGTGTTCTGGTGTTAGGAATAGTCATCTCGATTTCATACATCAATGCAGTTTCATCTCTGCTGGTGGAACTCCTCCGGGTCCTTGCTAGCCTACTAGGCCTACCATCTGCGCTTGTAGGCATGACTGTGCTTGCGTGGGGAAACTCCATATCGGACCTGGTCTCTGCTGTTGGCATGGCCAAGGGAGGGTATCCTATGATTGCTCTCACGTCAACTCTAGCTGGGCCAGTACTGAATCTCTTATTGACTTTTGGGACTAGTCTATCTAGCCTGCTGATACAGGATAAAGCCATAACTCTTCCCCGCGTCCCCAGTGTCATATGGGTTGGTATATTCTTCATTGCTGTTAATTGTGTTCTTATCGCTTCCCTGGCACTCCCAACTAGGCTGGTTTCTGGTCAAATCAGGCGTCCAGGCCTGTCCTTTCTTCCCTATCTTCAGCTAGCAAACTTCTTCTTGTTTCTAGTGACCCTTATCACAGTCCAAATTGTTTTTGGAGAATAGTCACTTCAAGCTGCTCTAATAAAAATATATATTATGAAGCTTACAGTAGCGTGAGAAGAGGTAACTTCAATGTAGATTATCAAATGCTGCATGCTTGGTTCTTTTTATTCAATAATCTTAATCATCTCACCTTAACTTCTTTCCAAAAACCAATGCTAAATCTCACCCCTGCACTGAAATGGTCCAAATTATCCCACTATCTATACACCTTACAGAAAGCACCAGAATCCCCACCGCCAACACTTCTTTAACAAGCAGCAAATCAAATGCTGAATATTTCCTTGTGTTGTTGTCGTGTTTGGCTCCTGGGGACAACATCCTGGAGGACACGGCGGGAAATCTTTATTACAAAAGATTTGAGGTTCAGAGCTAGCCTTGGGTTAGCCTTCAGGGCAAAATTAAGGGCACATACCTTAATTTCCTGGAATACAAGATGTGAAATTCTTTTTGGCAAAAAGGAAAGGAAAAGCTTGAAGATTATAAAAGCCAACACAAATGTGGATAAACTTGTCTTTATTAGAAGAAATGATTCTACTTAAATAGTAGATAAGGGTCAATGATCACTCATTAGGTAGACAGAGTGGCAGAGGGGGTCACGCTGGGGTGAGGTCATACCAGGATCAGACAAGGGAAGGTATGGCATTCCGGAATGAGTGGATATTGGTACAGACCCATTTACGGAAGGCGAGGAATTCCTGAACTTGAAGGCACAACCTGTAAAATCTTTGCATATGTCATTATTTGAAGGCCATATCAAAATAGCATTAATGGCGTGATTTCTGACATATCCCCCCTCAAGATTGGACACAGGGAGTTGATATCTGCGAAGGAATTTGGAATGGACTCGGGCAAAAGGACGTCCAGAGGACAGCAGTTTCACAGTATACTTGACGCCCTTCTTAAAGGTGACCTCACAGGGCCCAACCCAAAGGGAGTCTAGCTTATGGGCCCTACCTCCAGTACAATTCTGATAGTAGAGAACTAGATCACCTACTTGATACTCAGGGAGGGGGGCTCTAGCAGCATTGGATGGGGAGAGCTCAAAAGTCTTGACCTTGTAAGCTGTAGAATAGGCGGTAGCTTGGATGTCAATGATACAATTAGTCAAGTCTTTGACATGAGCTTCAGGATTAGAGAGGCGTCAACCTCAATCAACGGGGATCCCAAGATTGAGGGGGTAGTGGCTTCTCGTCCGTACAACATGGCAAAGGGGGACTGGCCAGCCACTCGATGTCTTCTTAGTCTATACACAAAGAGGGCAGCAGGGAGGAACATATCCCAATTGGCGGCATCAGAGAGGGTATGCTTCCTCATGATGGATACAAGGGTAGAATTCGCTTGTTCCACAGTCCCGTTGGTTGATGGGTTATACGGTGCAGAAAAAGTTTGGTGAGTACCCATGGCTTCTACAATAGATGTGATGAGGCAAGCCTTAAAGTTGGTACCATTGTCAGAAAGCAGGACTTGAGGGCAGCCATGTCAATAGAAGTTGTCTTGCAGCAAGAAAGTAGCGGTGGTCTTGGCAGTTATATCTTTTTTGCTCTGGCTTCAACCCATTTGCTAAAATGGTCTACGGCAACTAAGATAAATTGAAACCCCTACCTAGACCAAGGGAAAGGCCCAACAGCATCAATACTCACAGTGTGGAAGGCATGTTTAAGGGGGACAAGCTTGAACTGGTGTTGGGAAGGGCAAGGGCGTTGGAGTTGGCACAAATGGCAGGAGGCAAGAACATCCAGAATTAGAAGGCACATGTTTTCCCAATAGAAGTTCTTGCATAGCCAGTCATGGGTTTTGGCTATACCTCCATGTCCAGTGTCAATGTGAGCTTGGAGGATAATGGCTATTCTCATGCTAGGGCAGACGTAGGGTAGATAGGCATTGTTGACTTTCTTGAAAAGATGTCTATCCCAAATCACAGTGTCTTTTGATAGGGTCTGTAGAGCCAATCTGATGTCTTCTGGCTCAGTGGTCCAGGAGTCAGGATACCCTATTAATTTTTATAGACAATCAGCATCAGCGGGATGGATAGCTAGTATAGGCATCCTTGACAAGCTGTCAGCGTTCTGATGCTGGGACCCAGGACGATGTACCATAGTGAAACCGTATCCTTGCAGGCGCAAGGCCCAATGTGCTAGTTGACCTTCAGGTTCCTTTAGTTGTTGCAGCCATTTAAGGGAGGAGTGATCAGTGACCACAGTGAAGTGAGCCCCATTAATGTAGTTCCTGAATTGCTTTACAGCATGCAACACCGCCAGCTATTCCTTTTCAGTGACACTGTAGTTCTTCTCATGTTTATTGAGGACCTGTGAAGAGTAGGCTACAGGTCAATCCACGCCTTTGTTGTCAAGCTGTGCTAAGATGGCACCCACAGCTACTCTGCTTGCGTCAGTATACAAGATGAACTCTTTATCATAATCAGGGTAGACTAAGATAGGAGCCTCTTTGAGCTTGGCCTTCAACAATTTGAATGCTTGTTGTTGGCTGTCAGTTCATTCAAAGGGGACGTTGCAAAGAAGTTGAACAAGGGGCTCACTCAATTCTGCAAAATCAGGTATGGACTGTCAGTAGTAGCCCATCATACCAAGGAACACCTGGACCTCACAAAGATTCATGGGAGGTAACATCTTATCAATGGCTTCCACCTTATTAGTCATGGGGCGGATTCCAGTTTGGGTGACCTCATGACCTAAGAGTTCAAGTCACTCTTTAAAGAAGGAACACTTGGAAGGTTTGAGCTTCAAGCCAGCTTTGCAAATCTTGATGAAGACGGCCTTGAGGTGTTCCAAGTGGTTGGTAAAGGTAGTGCTGAATACAGTGATGTCATCAAGCTACATGAGAACACAAGAGAGCTTTGGATCTTGTAAAATGGAATCCATAGCCCTTTGAAACGTAGCCAGGGCATTGCAGAGTCCTTGGGGCATCCAAGTAGGTTCATAGAGTCCCTTAGATGTAATGAGAGCAGCCTTCTCTTGGTCTTCTGGTGTTAAGTTGACTTGCCAGTATCCAGAGGCTAAATCCATGGCCAAGAAAAACTTGAAACCACCCAGCTGTCTGAGAGCATTGTCAATTCTGGGCAAGGGGTACGAGTCTTTCTTAGTGAGTAAGTTCAGGCGGTGGTAGTCTATTACAATGTGATGTCCACCACCCTTTTTCTTGGGGATCAGTAAAGGCGAGGCCCAAGGACTTTGAGAAGGAGCCAAGAGTCCAGCATCCAGGAGTTGTTTGATCTCCTTAGACACCTGAGCATCTTATACCCTACTACAATGGTATGGCTTGGCACAGAAAGGTGGTGCATCACCAGTATAAATATGATGGATGACCCCTTTAGCTAAACCATAGTCCGTAGGACCGGAGGCAAAAATGTTACTAAACTTGTTGAGTAGGTCCAGCACGTCTTTTTTCTGGATGAGCAACAATTGGGGAAAGTTGGCAGCAGTGAATAAGGAGAGAACTTGAGGATTGCCTTCAGGTAGATTGGAATCACTGAAAGTTCCAAAAGGATAGAGGGATGCCACTTGCTCTGCTCCCAGTATACAACCATGTCCTACAACCTGACCCTGGGTCACCTGCATGGGTAGGGATGTCAGGTTGGCAAGCAATAGTTGTATAGGCTCCTTGTGGGTTCAGTCTAGGATTCCTGGACAAAGTTGGGGTTCTTTGCGGCTTAGAGATTCAGGTGAGTAGAGTTTCAGGAACAACTTTTTGGATAATTCATAAGAAATCTGAGAATCAATCACCACCTGGGAGCCCAGAGGAATGGTGATAGCCGCTGGGGCAAGAAGAGGTACCCCTTCTTCTGCAGGGCAGGAAGGAGGAGGGGTGCACATGTTGAAGGAGTGAGTCCTATACTTGAGAGAGAAGATACCTGTGGGGTACTCAAGCACGCAAGTTTTAAGACGTTTTCCTGGGAGGTGGTGAGGTTCCTCAAAAATCAAAGGGACCTCATAGTCTAAGAGCAAAAGATATCCATCTTGTAAGTTCACAATCCTGTTATACTCTTGAAGGAATTGTGTACCAACCAAGAGGTCATAGCTTTCATTCTCAAAGACTACAGCGGGGGAAGCAATGAGGAGTTTCCCAAACCTCATAGGTAGAGCAAAGTAAGCACCAATGGCTCAAGTTTGTGCCATGCCATTGGTGCCATACAACTGAGTGTAGTTGAGGTCAGGAGCTAGCTTAAGCTTCTTCATTAGCTTTGAAGATAATACGTTGACTGGGGAACCTGTGTCCAGAATGGCTTTAATTTTAACCTTTTGGATTGATACTTCCACACGGGTTGTATCTTTCCCAAAGGGGGGCAAGATGGCCAAGACATCCTTTGCAGCCTCTAGCTCTTTTTCCCATTTAGCTAACATGCATCTTAAGGCAAGAATCTCCTTATAAACAGTCTGCAGCAGGAGAGATATAGTTACATTTTGAAAGAGAGCTTTGGCCAGCTTGGCGGCTTCTTCAGAAGAACCAACCAAGACAGGAGGTTGATGGGCCTGAGCTAGGTAGGGGCAAGCCACCATGGCTTTGGTTTTATTTGAAGGTGAACAAGAAGTGGTGGTGGTCTTCCCAGAGCGGAGCTTGTAAGGGACAGAGATGATTTCTGGAACAGCCAGCACAGAGTAGCCATAACTATCAAATTCTTTGCTATCAGAATCTTCAGGGTCAGAATCACTGGAGATATTGTGGAATAGGTGAAGAATAGTTGGGCCAGAGGAAGGTGGAGCTTCCTCGTCAAAAGGAGGATCAGGAGGAGACAGGGGAGATTGGTCAGCAGAGAGTGTCTCCACCTCTAAGCTGATCTCTCTTTTCCTGCCTGTTCCTTAGGATCACAGCCTTCTATCTGGGGATTGGTGCAGGTACAAGAGTGATGCCCTATTTGACCGCAGTTATGACAGCCTTGCCTCTTAGTCTGTCCACTTGAGCCTAGGGTCATAATGTGCGGATTGCAGGAGGTAGTTCCTTCATTGTTGGCCTTATTTTCACGTACCACCGTACCCCCATGGGTCAAATGCATGTCTTGTAAGAGCGTCTTAATACTCTTCATGGAAGTGAGAGAAGCCTTGTGCGCCTTAAAGTGTATAAATATAAGTTGGTTCACTTTCAAAGCATTTGAACAGGCCGTGTACACTTCCTGGGGAGTTAACTGTTGACTGGTGATTAACTGCTGACCTTCAATATAGAAGCAATCCACAAACTCAGCCAGGGTTTCCTTGGGCTTAAAGTAAATGTGCATAAATCCATCCTTCTTGACTTCCAAGCTGAGATCTCCTCCAAACTCCTTTATAAGGAGGCGCTTCATGTCCTCCCAAGTAACAATGGAGGGGAGTTCAGGGACCACTACTTCTTGACATGTGGGGTGAAGACAGGTAAGGGTGTGTTCCTTTTTGAGCTCGTCAGTAGCCCTACACATTGCAGTCTTGTAGATGGTGAGAAAGGCAGCAATGGTAGAGGTTTTTGGGTCAAATATCTGTTTGAAGGTTGGGTTGTAGTTTGGGTCAATGGACAATGAAGTAGATTAACTGTTGTTGCCAGGGTTCAGAACATTGATGTGAGGACTGCCCTCAAACTTGGATTTAGTGGCAGGTTATCTAGCCCAGAGAAGTCAAAGACTCTCCTCTAGGGTATCCAAAGTAGAGCTATTCTGTTCACTAACATCTCAGGCAGTAATAGCAGCAGATCTAATTTCATCAATCTTGATTTGTTGTACAGCCAATGTACCAGCAACCCCATTGACATGGGTAGCCAGGGACGTTGTTTGAGCAACCAGCGGGGTAACCTGTCCATTTATTGTCTCTGTGAGTTGGGAGAGGGTCTTCACCTTGCGCTCCAGAGCATCTTGCCAATCTACCACATCATTAGTTACTGCCACTAAGTGATCCGAGGCAAGGGAACAGTTGACACAGGGTTGACCTTCTAGTCCCAGGCAACACCCATGATCATGATGGTTAGGGATGCCAGAAACTTCCGTCTCTCTCTCATCACCAGACTTGGAGGACAAGTCATCAGGGTCAGAGAGACATTGTCTCAAATACTCAATCTTGCCCCGCAGAGTAGCCACTTGGTCAGTTAGCATAGCAATGCGGGGATCAGGCGTAGGCTCAACAGGCGGGGCAGAGGCTTGAAGTTGTGTAGTGGCTTTGAGTTCAGCTATAGCTTCCCATACCTGCACTTCAAAAGCAGACAGGGTATCAACCAAAGGAGTTGGCAGAGTCACTTTGATAGAGGCCACTCTATTGTTGACATAGTTCTGGACTTGACTCAGTGTTTCCCAAAGCAGCCTTGTCCAAGCCATACTGCAAATGTAGATGTTGGCCCCAAGCATTGACATTGGTCCCAACTAGCTTGAGCTGGGAATTAACATACTCTTGGAATTGATTGAGTTCAGTGACTAGAGTCTCAAAGTCTTGGCGGTATTTTAGGAGAGTTGACTCTATCTGGCTGCGCCAAGTAGCTTGGTGGTCATCCAGTTCACAAAGTCAATCCTTAATATATCCAGGAAGCGAGGAGCGGAGGGAGTTTAAAGATGAGGTCAAATACTTTTGTGAAGCTAGCGAGTCACGCTGGTTATCTGAAATGCAAGCAAATAGACTATGGGACCATTCTTGGTAGGCCATGTTCTGAGTGTGGTTGTTAGAAACAGCGGTGGCCACAGCAGTCAGGAGTTGGTTTTGAGATCCCAACGCCAACTGATGATGGAGCAGCGCAGGTTGGATAAACTGATTAACTAGCACACCAATAGTCTCCATTGATTCCATTAGCGTAGGGGGGAGTCCAAAATCCAAGAGGAAGGAGTATAGATCTTCAGAAGCGTACCCGGAACAGAGACCAGGGATAGTGTGCATAGCCACAGCGCCTGTGTGGAGGAGCAAGTAGGCAGTGGAACAAGCTTGCTTGTAGTTGAGTGAGAAAGCTAGAAGAGGGGCCTAAGAGGGCCCAGGGGACAGCACCATTACCATAGGAGTGGAGGGGGCATTGATGATATCTTCTTCTAGCGGGGGACTAGAATATTTAGGTTGCTTGGCCACTTCAGAAACAAAGGGAGAAGGACCAGATAATGCACGCAGGAACAGGGTAACCAAGGGGCTTGAAGCCCCTGTAGTGAGCACCATTTTGTTGTATTTGGCTCCTGGGGACAACATCCTGGAAGACACGGTAGGAAATCTTTATTACAAAAGATTTGAGTTTCAGAGCTAGCCTTGAGTTAGCCTTCAGGGCAAAATTAAGGGCACATACCTTAAGTTCCTGGAATACAAGATGTGAAATTCTTTTTGGCAAAAAGGAAAGGAAAAGCTTGAAGATTATAAAAGCCAACACAAATGTGGATAAACTTGTCTTTATTAGAAGAAATGATTCTACTTAAATAGTAGATAAGGGTCAATGATCACTCATTAGGTAGACAGAGTGGCAGAGGGGGTCACGCTGGGGTGAGGTCATACCAGGATCAGACAAGGGAAGGTATGTCATTCTGGAATGAGTGGATATTGGTCCAGGCCCATTTACGGAAGGAAAGGAATTCCCAAACTCAAAGGAAAAACCTGTCAAATCTTTGCATATATCATTATTCAAAGGCCATATTGAAATAGCATTAATGGCGCAATTTCCGACAGTTGTGACTGTGCTATATTAGCAAAGTTACAAGGAGGAAAATATTGGAGACTAGATAATTATCTTTATTGTGATTTATGGCTTATATAGTTTGGGGAAACCATTTTAAGAGGAACAAGATTGGGACAATCAATCAGTTGGATTGGACAGGAGGTGACTTTATCTGTGTAATGAGTCAAGCGTCAAATCAAGCTGTCCACTGAGCTGAGATTTTTTCTGATTCTTGTTGCCTTGTTTGGGGGTTCAAGTTGACTTCTACATTTGGATCCAAGTAGTGGGAAAATTAGTTTGAATGGTACAGGGTCTCTTGTGTGGAACTTTGCCTGGGGTTGATCCCGTAGTTTTGACACTTGGTAAAAGCCAAGTGTTGCAACCAAGTTTCCATCCTTGTCTGCCAACTTATCTAACAACATGGATCAATCTGATAGTAATGTTAAATTGTGGGCACTTTCTCCTAATTAGGAGCGCTACTAATTAAACTTTGCTTATCCCTGCACAAGTTATTCCCCAGTCCAAACCTTATGTCAAACCTGCCACCGTATCACCCCCTGGTGGCCTTGTGGCTTCTCTATATGGTATATTAATTACAGTATTCCTCAATAAACCACATCTTATTCTATTCATTATTATTCTTTCTATTGGACGTTTGTCTTTCCCAATCAAATACTGAACCATCATTGGTTCATTTGCAACACTGGTATCAGCGGTAGGTTTACAACCTACCTAAAAGAAATCCCCCAAGAAAGGACAGAGTACCAGCTGTATGGCTACTCCCCATCAAGAGACCTTCATGCCAATCCCCAAGGGGGACATCCCTGACAGGTATGTTATTTACCAAGACCAGCTAGTTCTTACAAGTGTGTATAATTGTCTCCGCCTTGGACAGCATGATACTAGTGTCACCCCACCACAGTCAGACCTTTCACAGTGTATGCTCAACCTCCAGCTGGAATCCTTTGCAGGTAGGGTCAAAGGAGCTGGCATTATCAGTTGTCTTCACTCCACCAAAACACACCTCTGTATCTGTCAAATACCTGAGCCCATGTGGGTTGCCACTACGTCTGGGCGTCTCACAGGCCCCGTCACTGTGTGGTTTACCAACTGGGCCAGCCAAGAAATTGAGGTCACCTGGGCAGCATTCAGGGACGCCACAAAGTTCTGCTACAGAAAAACCTTCTCACCTATTAACTGGGGACTCCCCTTCTGGAAATTAAGAAGACTGGCTCTGTTCCCAAATACCTTGCTTCCTGGCAGCAAGCTCTTGTGCCTCCCCCAAAGCTGTGACTGACAGAAATGCTATGCTTCTGACCCTAATAGTTAATGGGCTCAAGCCCCATATCTGTAAGTGGGTTCCTGTAGGTTGCTGCACCTCCATTGATGACTGTTACAAAGTCATTGTGGAGGCCAACAACAAGGCTTTGATGGGCTTCTGCCGCACAAATGATGCTCCACCTCAACCTCATGCAACACCTTGCAGCACCCACAACCAAGTAGGCCGCTGTCTGCTCCGCCAGCAGGGAAATGGGATTAAACACCCCTGCAAGAGGGAACTGCAACTAAAACAAATTGAGGACCAGTGAAAAGCCTGGGGGTTGTAGCTACAAGAGGTTCTACAACCCCACTTGGCCCCCACTCTCAATCCCTGCTTGCCAAGAACCACTGCAACTACAATGTGCACAAATTCAAAACCCTTGATGTCTTCCAGGTTTGAAGTGATAACCCTGTACTTCAAGCAAGTTACTCTCTCAATAAAGTAACCCTCTTGGCTTATCCCTGTTGTTTTTATGGTAATACCCACAAAATATTGGTGGATACTGGGGCTGACCACACCATAGTTGACCAGGCATTCACTGACTCTCAACAGTTAGACCACATGCTGAGCAGATTTAAGGCAAAACAAGTAGCTGACTCCTGTAGAGTGGCAATTACTCATGAGCCAGTTCCCTTCTCTGTGAGAATGGGGAACATCCAGGTTAAACTCTCTGGGCCAATCATGGCAGGTCTCAGCCATGCAGTAATTGCTGGCCTTGACTGGCTTTGTCACAACTGTCCCTACATTGACTGGGATACATATGTTTTAACCCTCAATAGAAATGGGGTGGGCTTTCAGATCTATCCTGTTGAAATGAGCAAGCTTCTTCACA
Organism: Entomophthora muscae; assembly: GCA_014839935.2. Taxonomy (NCBI): domain Eukaryota; kingdom Fungi; phylum Entomophthoromycota; class Entomophthoromycetes; order Entomophthorales; family Entomophthoraceae; genus Entomophthora; species Entomophthora muscae. The sequence continues at coordinate 2,588 of QTSX02007546.1, read as the reverse complement.
ATAATGTGTTTGTCAGAATAACCAAAACAGGCTTGTACAATTTCAAGGGAGAAAAACTAGACTTCAACCAATGCTCAGCCAAAGTTATCTGCGCTGAACCACCTGCGGCCCCTCCCTTAAACACTTCACCTCCACCAGTGCTTGCCACACTCCTTGAGGAGTATAAGGATGTCTTCAGTGAAACACTGGATCAACTACCTCCTCCCCAAGAGATTCAGCATGCTGTAAAACTTCAAGGGTTGTTACCCAAAGCACATCCCTTATATTGTCTCACACCAAAGGAAGATGAGACCCTCCACCAGCACCTTGTGAACGCGCTTGACAAGGGCTTCATTCACCCCTTGCTCTCTCCATACGGGGCAGCTGTCTTCTTTATAGCCAAGAAAGACGGGTCCCTTTGCCTGGTCACAGATTACTGCACCCTAAATGAGGTGTCAATTAAGAATAAGTACCCCCTGTCATTGATTGACAACCTGTTTGATACACTTGCGGGTGCAAAAGTCTTTAGCAAGATCAATCTCACCACAGGGTACAATCAGTTTTGCATTGCACCAGAGGATGAAGCAAAAACTGCTTTCTGCACATGCTACAGGTTGTTTGAGTGTCGGGTCACAAACTTCAGAATAAACAACGCTCCTTCCACCTTTGCCATGTTGATGAACAAAGCATTTGAGGAATCAATTGGGGAATGTGTGGTTGTGTACCTTGACAGCATTATTGTTTTCAGTCAAGATCAAACCACACACCTCCAACACCTCTGTGCTGTCCTTAACACCCTTTGGAAAAATCAGCTAAAAGCTAAACCCTCCAAATGTAAATTTCTACAGTCAGAGCTCTTGTTACTTGGGCACACCATCTCTGCCCAAGGGATAAAGCCCAACCCTTCCAAGATCAAGGCAATCACCAGCATGCCACCTCCCACCAATGTGGGCCAGGTGTGTACCTTCTTAGGCATGGTTGCCTACGTGCATAAGTTCATTCCCAATTGCAGAGAACTAATTGTACCTCTCACCAAGCTCCTAAACACTGAACAGCACTTCCATTAGACCCCTACCAGAGATCAAGCCTTTGAGACAATGAAGCAAAGACTTACAACTGCGCCTGTATTACAGTTTTCCAATCAAAAACACCAGTACAAACTTGAGACTGACGCCTCTGACAGGGACATAGGGGGCGTACTATGGGTGGAAACCCAATGAAGGTGTCTTCCTCCCCGTGGTGTATGAGTCCAGGAAACTTACTGACTCAGAAAAACTTTACCCTATACATGATAAAGAATTGGCGGCAATTGTACACTGCGTTGAGAAATGATGCTGTTACCAGGAAGGGGCTACCTTTCCACCCCACGTGCTGACAGACCACAAGTCACTCCAGTACTTCAATATGTAGTCCCACTTGACACACCACCAAGCAGGCTGGGTTGAGCGTCTATCCCCTTACCAGCTGCGCATTGAGTACAAGCCTGGGAAGGAACTTGTCACAGCTGACACCCTCTCATAACTCCACGTAGCGTCCATCACTAGGATGACAGCTTAGATCCAGATTGGCTAATGCTGTACCTGCGCCCTGAGACAACTTGTTACAAAGGCCTTAACTCAGTAACTATTTCCAAGTTGAAGGACAACAAAAGCCAGTTCACCACCAATGCTGGCAATGTCTGCTGCCAAGCAGAGACAGGTGAGAAGACGTCTTACATCCCTACCACGCAACAAGGCAACACAATACTGCATTAGCACCACACCTTGGGTCACATCAGAGGATGTAACCTCTTTGAGATTATGAAACAAAAGGTTTGGTGGCCGCATATGCGCCAAGACATCTTGGATCTCCTTGAAATATGTGTACTGTGTGAAAAGAACACATCTAAGCCTGCACCCCCCAAGTCTGTTCTGCCCATCAAAGCCATGGAACCCTTTGAACAGTGGGCCCTTGATATTGTTGGGCTCCTCCCCAAAGACAGAATGGAGAAGAAATACATCATAACTTCCATCAACTACTTCACTTGTTGGCCAGTGACTTGGGCAACAACTAATAATTATGCCACCACCATCACCTGCTAAATTGGCAAGGAAAATGTGGCCCACTTTGGGCGGCCCAAACGTCTCATCACAGATGGTGGTCCCAAACTTGTTGGGCAGGTCATGAAGGCGTACTGCACCAAGAATGCCCTCCAACAAATAGTCACCACTCCCTATCATCTGCAAGTCAATGGGCGCGTAGAGCAACTAAATGGCTCACTGGTCCAGCTGATTGCCAAGCTCTCACAGGAGCACCCCAATACTGTGTGGACTGAACACCTTCCCACCACTCTACTTATCTTACAAGCAAGAATCAAAAGAGGCACCAGGTTTAGCCCCAGTTCTTTGGCCTTTGGGACGCCTGACAGTCTGACAGGAGTTGAACAGGGGAACTTACGGTCTACAGTTCCCAAAAAGCCCCCCTGTTGATGACTCCATCCCTAAACCAATGGTGTGCCAAAGCCCTAGAAGTCAAACACAAACTAATTTAAGGAGGGACCAAACACCTTGACGCCAGATATGCTGTAGTCAACCCTGTCTACACCCTTAACCCCAATTAATCTAAGTTAG